>CATIWJ010160095.1:0-22023 GCA_949640765.1 Croton laevigatus | reverse complement strand
CCTTACTACTGCACCACTACTAGTGGTTGCTATGCTTTGAATATAGCATTATGCAACATTTACTATACACATTTAGTTATTTTTACTATTCTAGATGTTAGAAAAGGAAAATTATTATGTATTCTAAAAATGAGACTTTTTGTGAGACAAAAAATAATAAAAAATAGTATACTCTTTATAAAATAGAGTTTTAATTTGTTGGACTAGAGTTTTAATTTTCAAGTAGATAGTTTTTAAAAAAAAAAATATTAATGTTGTTCAATAATCCAATAAATTGTTAAGGAGCTGCAAACAATGGATTAAGGTTCATAAATATTAAAATATGGATTGGTGATCTCAAGAAATTTTGCAAAAATAATATTATTGGGTACCCAAAAATAGAAACTCGAAAAACAATGAAATCTACCTATAAATTATGCCCACAAGACACCTACAAGCAAGGACAACCTTTAGGCAAATTTCTTATTCACAGTTTCCCTTCTACCATCCATTGGAGGAATAAGAAAAACAAAGGCAATAAGCCCTTCTTTGTTGTAATTTATTTATTTTTCTTGTTTCTTATTCTTTTTCTTCAATTAATTACATTTGAGTGAAAAGTTTGTTGGAAATAGTTGATTTGGAATGAAGAAACTTTGTCCAAACATTGACAGAGATGATGCCCTTGAGACAGTTCTTGAGGTTCCAATACCAGAAGAAATGTATACAAATATGGGAAGCAATAAGACATTACGTTGGCATAATATGCTTTCATGGATGAGGGCTCAAACATCTGATAAATGGTCACAACCTGTTATTGCAGCCAGGATTAATGAGCTTCGCTTCCTTCTTTACATGGTTGGATCTCCTCTTATCCCTCTTCAGGTGCAAGTTGGCCATTCTGTTCACAAGCCTGTCAAAGATTGCTCAATTGTTAGTTCTAATTAATTTTGAGTATTTTTTTTCAAAGGGTGCTGATTCATTGTATGACTAGTAACAGACAGGTACTACTTTTCTCATTTTGTATTTTTAAATTTTTTTTTCCCAAATTGAGTAATAGATTATCTATACTAAACCCCGATATCAATTCAAACAGGTCACAATTCGCAGTTTTTGACTCTATAGTATAAATTTCAAATTACTACAAATTCAACGGTTTAAAAAATTTCATGTAAAATTTATAATACAGAGTCAAAATCCACAAACTGTGATCTACTGAAATTGATATTGGGGCTCGGTATAGACAATTAGTCACTCAATTTGAAAGAAAAAAAATACAAAATGTGAAAAAGGAGTACCAGGTACTACTCATACCACAAATCTTTACCCTTTTTTAAATATAATAGTATTTGCATTGGTGAATTGTATTTATGCATGTATGTTTTTCAGCAAGCTTCAACAGCAAAATATATAGTGCAACAATATATAGCAGCAACGGGAGGGCAAGCAGCGTTGAATGCAGTGCATAGCATGTGTGTAACTGGAGAGGTGAAAATTAGTGCATCAGAATTTCATCAAGGTGACCAAATTATAAAAGTTAAAAGCAGTGGAGAAGCTGGAGGGTTTGTGCTTTGGCAAAAAGATCCTGACTTGTGGATTCTGGAGCTAGTTGTCTCCGGATGCAAGGTTATTTGTGGAAGTAATGGCAAGGTTTCTTGGAGGCTTTCTTCTAATCAGCAAGGCCCTATTTCTAAGGGCCCTCCTAGGCCCCTTCGTCGATTCCTCCAGGTATGAAAAGTAAAAATTCTTACTTACATCGGATATATGGAGTGATTTCATACACCAAACCAATATAATTTTGGAGTTTTTCATCGTTTGGACAATTTTATCATATTCTTATCTAGTATATTGTTAGGCTCCATTTAAAATCCTTATTCGTTGATATTGGCAGGGATTGGACCCTAGATCCACTGCCAACTTGTTCATAGACGCAACATGCATTGGAGAGAAAATAATTAACCAAGAAGATTGCTTTATACTTAAGCTAGAGACAAGTCCAGCCATAAGAGAGGCACAAAGTGGACCAAATTATGAGATAATTCATCATACAATATGGGGATATTTCAGCCAAAGATCAGGCCTACTTATTCAATTCGAAGATTCGAGGCTTCTACGAATGCGAACAAAAGATGATGATGATGTTTTCTGGGAGACTAGTGCTGAATCTGTAATGGAAGATTATAAATATGTTGATGGTGTTAATATTGCACATAGTGGAAAGACAAGAGTTACTGTTTTTAGATATGGAGAGCAATCTGCTAATCACAAGAGGCAAATGGAAGAGAAATGGAAAATTGAAGATGTTGATTTTAATGTTTGGGGTTTGTCAAAAGACCATTTTCTCCCTCCTTCTGATCATATTAACTTATTTGGTAAGAAATAGTTCTTTTTTTTTTTAACTTTTTTGGGTAAGAAATAGTTAATTAGTTACATTATTATTACTACTATTATATACTATTTGTGGGTATCAGGTACATTGTGCAATGTTGCTTTGTAAATAGTTGTAGCCAGATTAGTGGAGACAGGACACAATACCCTTTCCTTTTCTTTTCTATGTGATCATCAAATAAGTATTGTTTGAAACTTAATTTTTTTCATTTTATGCATAGGTTATGGAAATAAATTGGAAGAATTAAGATGAATTCAGTTTTCTCTTTAAATAAATAAAAAAAAAAGATGAATTATGTTTAAATTATGAGCATTTGAAATTCCACTTTTTTTAATTATTTTTTATTTAAAATAAAACAGTAAATTATGTGCTTCATGTTGTGTTCAATCTCAAACTAAAGCATTGCATGTTAAGGGAAAAAAAAAACTAATGCATTGTTATCACAAATCGAGAAGGATGCTTTGGGAAAGAAGAAGGATCAATATTCAAACCCTGTCCATACTATCAAAATAAATTTGTTCTTCTTCTTAACCGTAAAACCTAGAGCCAAAAACACAAACTATATAGCAATCGGTAGAGAGGGGCCTCTACGAGGTTAAATTTAAACAAAAAGGGAAAGAAGTGGTAAGAATCAGAGTAAGGTGGATTGCGGAAACTAGGTCAAAGAAAAAGGAGAAGGTTAAAGTACGATGAGGAAGAAGGTGATGAGGAAGATGAGCTGAGCTGAATTGAGGAAGAACAGAGAAAAATCAAAAAAATATTTTATTTTATTTTATTTTTATTGTTTGGCTTAAATATGGGTATAGAGTAACAACTATATTGTACAGAAGAAACTTTTATAGATTTAAGCTGCCATTACAAAGATTTACAAAAAATTCTCTCTATTTTCTCACATAGTTGTTCTTTAGATAGATTCTTGGGACGGACTTAACACACTTTGAAATCCGGGTAGGCGGACTTCAACTTATTACAAATCCGAAAAAGAAAAGATGTACCACTACGCAGTAGTGGCATGATACTTTTAATAAAAATAGACAGCTGTTTTAAACGACAAAATAAAGTAAAAATACTGTCTGTTAATCTAAATCTAATAATTCATCGCTATCGTAAGCAATGACGCCTGTTTCTGGAAGACTGTCTTCATCGTAGTCTGTGACCCCAAATGTAATATACTGTCTAATGTCACCGTATCCCCACATTTTGAAATGCTGGGCTTCTGCTAACAAAACATAATTAAGTATATATATATATATATATATATATATATATTTTTTTTTTTTTTAAATTTTGAAACAAAAATTTAATTTCACCTGTATAAAAATATAAAAATATTGCTACCAAAAAAAATCGATTGTCAAACTAGCAGGTTGAGTTGTTAATTAAATTGAAACTTAGTCGGTTGCTAAAATTTTGATTCCAAAATGGTTTGAATTAGTTGGGAGGCAGTTTTTCATTTTTTTTTTTCTTTTCTTATCATAGTTAAAGGGGAGATGGGAAGGGGAAATAGGTGGATATGTGAACTCAAGATCTCGAGGTCTTTGAGTAAGGCCTTACACTAGGCTAGAAGGAGGATATTATATAAAATGAGTTGGATTTTTTTTTTCCTTATAAAAAACAGCAGTGCGGCAAAATTAAATAAAAAATACGGGTTGTATATTTTTATTTCATTTTAGGTCATTTATAGTGGAAACTTTCTACGCACTTTATCTTCTAGTTTTTCCAAATTCTTTCCTCTTCCCCAAACTCTCCAACACCGAAGACCTCCACCATTTTCCTTTTTTTTTTTGGGATTTCAACCATTACCTGCCTCAACCACTACCTCCGACCACCTCTCATTCTACCACCACCAATCTACTTTTTGAAAACATATCTGTTTATCATATTTCTGTCTAAATCTCATATCTATTTATGTTCCTCTATCTTTATTTTTTATATAAAAAAAAGTCTTCGCTCTCGCAGGCTCTTTTCTATAATTGATTTCTTCCATCCAAGGCTTCGTATTTATTTTACCTCCAATGGCGAAAGTCGAAGAAGAAACAGAGAAACCATATGGCCTTGAAATAATTTCAATTAGATATTTGCACAGTGGACCATGGGACAAGAAATATTAGAGCTCTTCTAGGGTTTTGTTTTCCTCTTTTCTCATCCTCACATATATTTTATTATTTATGAGCTTTATACACTTGATTTAATTTTATCCTTTCATGTTTCCTTTTTATTATTATTTTTTTGTTTTTTCAATTTCGAGCTATACGAATCTTAACATGGTGATGCCGCTTTGAAATTATGCAAATGAAAAGGATAACAAATTTCACTTCATTCAAACAATGTTGAAGATGTTGATTTTGGTTTGAATTGTTTTTTATCCAAAACTTTTAGACGATAGAATTTTTAATTCTTATTAGCCTTCATAGTTTGTTATAGAAGGAACATGTCAGCTAAGAAAGGGCAATCCAGCTCAGTAAATTAGTTATATATATATATATATTTGTAAGCAGTAGTTTGGAGGTATGATTTTTATGTTATTTTGTTTTGGAGCAGAATTCTCTATATGAGCATAGCCTGAGGGCTGGTTTAGATCAGTCATCTTCATCTTTCTTTCCTTCTTGTTTTACTGTAGTCTGCTTATTTTTATTAAAGAGAACTTAGTTCATCTTCGTCATCTTCTCTTTCTTTTCTCTTTTATACCTCTGTTTCTGTTATTCATTCCTAACTCTATCAATTGGTCAGACCTGCCGGATCTACAACAAGCCCAAGAATGGAGATAGAGAGCGACGTTTCGGATTTAGAAGCACGAGCGATAAATCTAGAACAACATGTTGTGAATGTTAATCAACAAATCTCAGATCTGGCTTCCAATATGGTAGTTGGGTATTCCAAAATTGCAGCTGGGATTGATGAATTGAATCGATAGATGGTTGAGCTGATTCTTCACATTGGTAAGCCTCTTAAAGTTTCATCTTCTACTGTTTCTCTATCTTGTCTCTCTCCCGATACCATTAAAATACCTGCACCATCATTAACACCTCCACCATCACTACCTCCACTTTTAGCAACCTACCTAAACCCTAATCCACAGACAGTCCATCAACCCATGCTGCCACCTACATCATCTTACCGAGATCTAGCTTTTGCCACCACTGGGGAACTAGTTGCCAAACGCATCCAATCTCTATCCCGCAAAACCCAAGTTCTAATTCCAGTGGTGACAGTAGAAGAAACATTGCCACAGCCGCACAATAGAAACCCTAATGAATGCATTCAACATTTCAAGTTTATCCCAATCTCCTATACCCTTGACTTTTTTCTAGCCCAATGCTCTCTTATTAAACTAGCCCACATAAGAGCTATAAAAGCCCAAATACCAAACTCACATCAGCAACCAGATATTGTGCATCGTCATCCACCACCTCCTACACCACTAAACCAATTACTGCTCCTTTCCATTCAACAGCCTGCACCACCAAAGGAATTGCAGCTCCTTCCTATTCGACCGCTTCCAGCACAATCTTATCTAAGTTTCATCTATTCATCTCAATAAATCAAATCTAAAAATTACTCTTACCTATGGCAGCTTGAACTAATACCCAAAACCTATACAACTTGGTGTCTTTATTTAGTTACAAATACCAACATTTGGGTCTCCAACATACTCTATCTTGACCTGTGGTACAATTACTCATATGTTTGCTTGGAAGAATCCAAAAATCTTCGTTTGGCGACTAAATGTGCTCAGACCATTTTTCTCTATGTGACTATGCAATCAAACAAGGAAACTAACTATTTAATTAGAGGGAACACAAAACAACATGATGCATATTTTATTATTTGGGGAGTACAGAGGTGTCCATGGCAAGTGGTTCAGTTTCAGCTTTTGACTAGGTTTTTCCATGGGATGACATGCAAATTTTGCAATCTTGGCTTGGCACTAATATACAAAATAACCTAATCTCTAATGCGACCTTACGCTTTCACACTCTATTAGTGCTAAAATGCATAGTTGCTACTTGCTGGATTATTTTATTTAGGCATTATGGGAGAGTTTGGACTAAAAAAACAGTCATTTCAGATGGTCTGTTGAAACTAATAAGCTAGATATTCACTACTTTGTGTTAGCATTTATGTTTATATTGCTCAAATTGTTGGTTGACAGGAAGATTTTTTATTTCCTGCCATGGTGGTTTCACGATAAGAGTTTTATGAATTTTGGGATTGACTATAGCATGCACCTTTGTGGACCTTTATTTTATATGTGTTCTATATGTGGAATAAAGGGTATCATAAGCATCCTTGAGCTAGAAATCTTGGAGAAGACACTTTTTGTTCACTCATTCAAAGTGTTAAAAAAGTTATCTGTGTTGATATTGTCAACCTTATGAGGAAGTTTCCAACAACCAGCCTTGAGGATAAAGCCGTTCTTAAAGGGGCGGTATTATTAGGGAAACACCTAGAGCCTTCCTAGTTTGTTATAGAAGGGACACATTAGCTAAAAGGGAATATTGGGGAATAAGAAAGGGCAATCCGACTCAGCAAATTAGTTATAGGATAGTATATATATATATTGTAAGCAGTAGTTTAAGGGTATGATTTTTATGTTATTTTGTTTTGGGGTAGAATTTTCTACACGGGCATAGCCTGGGGCTGGTTTAGATCAGTTATCTTCATCTTTCTTTCCTTCTTGTTTTACTGTAGTCTGCTTATTTTTATTAAAGAGATCTTAGTTCATCTTCATCATCTTCTTTTTCTTTTCTTTTTTATACCTCTGTTTCTGTTATTCGTTCCTAACTCTATCAATTGGTCCAACCTGTTGGATCTACAACAAGCCCAAGAATGGAGATAGAGAGGGACTTTTCGAATTTGGTAGCACGAGTGACAAATCTGGAACAACGAGTTGTAAATGTTAATCAACAGATCTTAGATCTGGCTTTCAATATGACAACTGGGTATTCCGAAATTCCAGCTGGGATTGATGAATTGAATCGACAGATGGTTGAGTTGATTCTTCACATTGGTAAGCCTCCTGATGTTTCATCTTTTACTGTTTCTTTATCTTGTCTCTCTCCCAATACTGTTAAAATACCTGCACCATCACCAACACCTCTAACATCACTACCTCCACTTTCAGCAACCTGCATAAACCCTAATCTACAAACAGTCCATACACCCATGCCGCCACCTCCATCATCTTATCGAGATCCAGCTTCCACCACCATTAGGAAGCTAGTCGCCAAACACATCCAATCTCCATCCTGCAAAACCCAAGCTCTAATTCCAGCAGTGACAGTTGCAAAAAAAGTAGAAGAATATTACCAAGCTGCACAATAGAAACCCTAGTGAGTGCATTTAACAGTTTAAGTTTGGCCCAATCTCATATACCTTTGACTTTTTCTAGTCTAATGCTTTCTTATTAAACTAGCTCACATAGGAGCTATAAAAGCCCAAATATCAAACTCACATAAGCAACTAGATATTGTGCATCATTATCCACTACTTACTACTCCACTAAACCAATTACAGCTCATTTCCATTTGACAGCCTGCACCACCAAAGGAATTACAGCTCTTTTCCATTTGACCGCCTCCAACACCATCTTATCTAAGTTTCGTTTATTCATCTCAACAAATCAAATCCAAAAATTACTCTTACCTATGGCAACTTGAACTAATACCCAAAACCTATATAACTTGGTGTCTTTGTTTAGTTAAAAATACCAACATTTGGGTCTCTAACATGCTTTATCCTGACCTGTGCTATAATTATTCGTATGTTTGCCTGGAAGAATCCAAAAATCTTCATTTGGTGACTAAATCTACTCAGACCATTTTTCTCTATGCGACCATGTAATCAAACAAGGAAACTAGCTATTCAATTAGAGAGAACATAGAACAATAGGATGCATTTTTGTTATTTGGGGGAGTACAGAGGTGTCCATGGCAAGTGGTTCAGTTTCAGCTTTTGACTAGGTTTTTCCCATGGGATGACATGCAAATTTTGCAATCTTGGCTTAGCACTGATATGCAAAATAACCTAATCTCTAATGAGACCTTACGATTTTATTAGTGCTAAAATCCATAGTTGCTACTTGCCGGATTGTTTTATTTAGGCATTATGAGAGAGTTTGGACTCAAAAGAACAATCATTTTAGATGGTCTGCTGAAACTAATAAGCTAGATATTCACTGCCTTGTGTTAGCATTTATGTTTATGTTGCTCAAATTGTTAGTTGACAAGAAGATTTTTTTTTCCTGCTATGGTGGTTTCATGATAGGAGTTTTATGAATTTTGGGATTGGCTATAGCATCCACTTTTGTGGACCTTTATTTCATATGTGTTCTATATGTGGAATAGAGGGTATCATAGGCATCATTAAGTTAGAAACCTTGGAGAAAACACTTTTTGTTCACTCATTCAAAGTGTTAAAAAAAGTTATTTGTGTTGATGTTGTCAACACAGATAAAGCCGTTCTTAAAGGGGTGGTATTGTTAAGGAAACACCTAGAGCCTTCCTAGTTTGTTATAGAAGGGACACATCAGCTAAAAGGGAAATATTAGGGAGCAATCCGGCTTAGCAAATTAGTTATAGGATATATATATATATATATATATGTAAGCAGTAGTTTGGGGGGTATGATTTTTATGTTATTTTGTTTTGGGGCAGAATTCTCTGCACAAGCATAACCTGGGGGCTAATTTAGATCAGTCATCTTCATCTTTCTTTCCTTCTTATTTTATTGTAGTCTGCTTATTTTTATTCAAGAGATCTTAGTTGATCTTCGTCATCTTCTCCTTCTTTTCTCTTTTATACCTCTATTTCTATTATTCGTTCCTAACTCTATCAATAAGAATAAGAAATTGTTGCTTCTCTTTGGAAGTCAACTTCTTTAAATGAGAGGAAAAGTTACAAGAGAGAATAAGAAATAAAAAAGATAAATTGAATTGATTTCTAAACTGCTTGATGAATTCATTAAGGAATTCATATATATATATACAAGTTTGAAATACTAAAATAACAAAACTAAAAATAATAAATAATTATAAACCATAAATGATTAATGGTTTATAATCATATTATTTTTGAAACATAAGTTATTAAATGTTTATAACAAAACATTTTCTAAACTATTGATTATTTAGTTTATATAATATAATAATAATATTTATTATTATTTATTATAATTATAATAATAATATTATTATAATTTATTGGATCCTTCTGGATCAAGGCTCCCCATTTATGAGTTTTGAACTCCTGTTCAAGTTAAAATGTGAGGTGGGGAAATGCTTCGGTTGCCTTATCTCGATTATACCACTTCGATTTGCTAGGAAGTTGACGTTTCTTGCCAACGCGAAAAGATTCATGCTTTCCACTACGAGTCTTGATAGGCATTCGAGTGACTACGCTACGGATCGTTACACCTATCGTTCCGCAGTATAGCTACCAAATTACCAAGTATTGTATCCCACAAGGACTAACGAGTACTAGTACTAACTCTCTTCCTATTATCTAGCCAACAAATTTAAGCAATTGACTTAATTAATTTGGAAACATACAAAAGCAAACAACAGTAACTCACTTCAAAAAACAAGAGAACAACAATTAGCAAGTAGAGAAGTAAGCAATATCTGGAATTTGAATCCCCTAACATGTTTAATTAATCGATTGTTATCGTCGTTGGACCGTATGAACTCCTGGATTATGTTAATCACTCTCTCGAGCTAATTAACGTCTAATCTTAGGTTGATTAATTGAAATATCTTTCTAATTAAAATCCCTAGTCTTGCATTAATTCATGTTTTATGAGTTCCCAGTACTAGATTTAACTCTAATTCGGAATATTTATATCAACCTATCTCTAGGTTTGTTTATAACTCCTTTTAATTGCAGTGATTGATTCACAACAGGATTTCTCAATTTCAAATTGCGAAAATATGATTGAATAAAAAAATAGCAGTAATTAATTCAAGCAATTCTAACCATAATTAAATTGCAACAACAAAAACAATCGCAATAAATAAACGAATCAAATATCAAATTCAAGCTCAAGGTTCATCTCCAAAATCCAAACACAAACAATAAATCATTCTCATCAACATGGAAATTCTAGCACAATTAGAATGAAGAATAAGAAAAGGAAAAGAAAACAATAAAAGAGGTCGATGGTCTACAGCCATTAACATTGATCCGAGGTACTAGTCATTGTTTTGCAAAATTACTCAATGTGATTGTGATTGAATACTATTGATTTTTGCATTTTGGAGGTCGAAAATTATGATATTTATAAAAACTAAGTTTCATTGAGTTGGGAGCACTGTACTAATTTCGATGGCTTCTAGTTGTTTCTCAGCTGCAGCCATATTGGCGAGGCGTAGAGAGTATCTATATCTTGGTGGCTTACTTTCATTTGGTGGTGAATAATTTTGATATTGAATCACTGGAAGCAGAGCAAACTTTAGATTTTAAACGTCAGTTTTGTTCTTGTTGAACTCTCAATTTATGGTTTTTATTTGCTGTTATGTTTTATTTTGACTAAAATTGAATAATGATTTTTGCCCTTTTATTAATATTCAATTGCGATTTAAGTTTGATTCAATAAAAAAAATTCAATAAATTCTTGTTTTTATCTAAAAAGAAAAATACAATTTTTTAGAAAAACGTAGACAGCCTCTAGGTTTGAAGAGCATTAGTTGTTTTATTAAAATTTTGATTTTTCACCAAATCAAACTGAAACCGATCGAAAAATTGGTTCAATTACAATTCGGTTTTTTTGCCTCGGTTAGGTTTTCGGTTCTAATTTCTGAGCATTGGTTTTTTATTACCGAACCGAAAATGCTCAGTTCTACACAATACTTGGTCGAGAAGGGGTGTGAGAAACACTGATTATACCCATAACATTTTGGCCTAGCCGGGTTGGGTTGGGAGGAAAGCAGGAATTGGAGGAGGAAATAAAGCCAAGTCCGCTATCGTTGGCCAAGCGTGGACTGTGGCAGTTTGTTTTTGTAAACGAGAAGGGAAGTGGCGGCAATAATCCAGTTTCTTTTTTTAACTGTCTCCCGTGACCTCCAGAATCACAACTTTTGATGCTTCTCGTGTTCGAATCAAAGCATCGTCTTTTCTCGTCTCTACGCGATCTTTCCTCTGTTTGGTATCACGAGATTCACTTCTACCATCTACCGCGCATTCATTTCATTTCGTTTCATTATATTCCGTCCAGTTTCTCTTTCAATTTTCACTGAAAATGGCTGCCAAGAATTTGGAGAAGATGGCATCTATAGATGCACAGTTGAGGCTGTTGGCTCCGAGGAAGGTTTCTGAAGATGACAAGTTAGTGGAGTATGATGCTTTGTTACTCGACCGATTTCTCGATATATTGCAAGATTTACATGGAGAGGATATTAGAGAAACGGTTTGTATTTCCTTTTTTCCTTTCCTTAAAGTGGATGAATTGATGTCAATATTTTTTCAATTGAATGCTAAATTAGATTAAGGTTCGAATCAATAGGGATTTTCCTTACCAATTATGAAAGATTCTTACACGATTTTGGTTTAGTTTCTTCGATTTGCTGCTCTATCTCATTTGAACTTTTATAGAAAATGATGTATATATTCATCTTTATTCTCTTTGAATTTGAATTCAGGCTGTGTTATGCTGGTTTTTGTAATGGATTACTGAATTTTCTGTCACTAATGGTATATAGGTTCAAGAGTGTTACGAAGTCTCAGCCGAGTATGAAGGGAAGCGTGGCCCCCAGAAGCTGGAGGAACTTGGGAAAGTGCTAACGAGTTTGGATCCTGGAGATACAATTGTCGTTACGAAATCATTTTCTCACATGCTTAACTTGGCCAATCTTGCCGAAGAAGTTCAAATTGCTTACAGACGAAGGATTAAATTGAAGAAGGGAGATTTTGCTGATGAGAGCTCTGCAACAACTGAATCAGACATGGAAGAAACCTTTAAGAAGCTTGTGGTGCAACTGAAAAAATCACCTGAAGAAATTTTTGATGCTTTGAAGAATCAGACTGTGGATTTAGTCTTAACTGCACATCCTACTCAATCTGTTCGCAGATCATTGCTTCAAAAGCATGGAAGGTTGATTTTCACCCTCAAAGATGATAATTTGTGGGAGCTTACATTGTTATATAATTTGTTCAGTCTTCAATTATGCCTTATCATTAGCTGTGAGTGGCAGATCTGTTTACCAAAATGAGGGGAAATTAACCCCTTATTTATTAGTATATATCTACATATACATATTTTCTGAATTTATATCATGAAATTTTATTTCTTGCATATTTGATGTTTGTTTGCTTTATCTGCCACTAGTTAACATAAGAAATATTATGTTTATTTCACATTTTTCCAGGATTCGGAACTGTTTGTCTCAGCTGTATGCTAAGGACATCACTCCAGACGATAAGCAAGAACTTGATGAAGCGTTACAGCGGGAGGTATCTAGATGCCAATACACTGTTAATTTTTATCTTTTAATTGGGAAGAGGCAACGAAAATAAATAATAATTGGTCTCAAGGTTTTCATTCTATGATGTTGTTGGCCTATTGATTGTCATATAATCCTTTTGAATTTGATAATTTGGCAACATTGCTTTGGAACCATGAAAAAGTTTACAGTCTTCCTTAATATCAGTTCAAAACTTAACTTTTGGAGCCCCTAGAAGCAGATATTCAGAAGATGTAAAGCAAATTGTGATTCATAAAAGTTTGGGCATCCTTTCATTGTAAGTACCTAACGTAAATGTAATTACAAAAAATATGGGGTCTCCATTTCTCTAAAGAGCTATGGTTCGTGAATGTCCCATTTGTGTCAAAAGAGTTCTGTATTCTGAAAATTTTTGGCATGCACCTACTGAAGACTATTTTGAACATTTTAGTTGCTCCATCATATGAATTTTTGTCAGCTTTGGAATTTTATTATGCTTCTTATTGAAAAAGTTTCTGTAAAAGTGATGGACCCGTTTTCATTATGATTAATGGAACATTGTTAATGTTGGGAATTGGGATCCAATCTTTTTAATCTGCGATGACTGCTTCTGTAAGTCTTTTCCTTTTTCCTGTTAAGTTTGATTGAAGACTCTTCCTGCATTATGTGAAAATAATTTCTTAAATTAGGTATATAACTAACATTTCTTTCCTCTAATATAGATTCAAGCTGCATTCCGCACTGATGAGATTCGAAGGACTCCTCCAACTCCTCAAGATGAGATGAGAGCAGGAATGAGTTACTTTCATGAGACAATATGGAAGGGTGTCCCAAAATTCTTGCGCCGCGTTGACACAGCTTTGAAGAATATTGGGATAAATGAGCGCGTACCCTATAATGCCCCACTTATCCAATTCTCTTCTTGGATGGGCGGGGATCGTGATGGTGTGTCTCTTTGTTACATTAAGTAATTGCTTGCTAAAACACGTTGCTAGGTCCCTTCATTGATAGTTAATTTTAATTACAACTATCATTATATATGTTTATGAAAGTATTTCTGCACATGCTACTGACGTACTTGGGAGTTGAGATGGCATTTCTATGATTATTGCTGTAATCAGAATACAGCCAAAAGTAGTTTGAATATAATTTCTCAAAAGAATTGTGTGGGCTTTCATTGTGATAAAAGCTTAGTTCATCTGTGAATATGTGTGAGATGAGGTGAATGCCGTTTCTCAAAATTGCTATGGGTAGTCTCGTTTTGAAATTTATAAGTCTAACATCAAAAAATTGCAAGTTACTCAGTAAAATTTGGTCACTAGCAAATAATATGCCTTTCCTAACAACCTGGCCTGGTACTTTAATGAATAGCTCAAGCTCCCACATGAGAGTGGTGCAGTATTCTCAAATGCATTGAACACATTAAATAATTTTCCAAAACATGGAGAAGCCTACCAATCAGATTTACTGTGAGGCATGCTTCTTACTTGATATTTGCACATGACCCCATTTCAATAGAAGTTACTGAATGAATTTTCATTGAATTCCTCTGGCGATCCTCAGTGAGATGCTTATTTTCTTTGTTGTGGTACCTTCCTTTTTTAAAATCTGCTGGATTTTGCCTTTGTAGGTAATCCTCGAGTGACGCCTGAGGTTACAAGGGATGTTTGCTTGCTGGCTAGAATGATGGCTGCCAATTTGTATTTCTCCCAAATTGAGGACCTTATGTTTGAGGTGTGAAAATGACATTTTCAGAATAAAGATTGTATTAAAACCAATTTTCCCATTAAGATTCAGTTTGTTTATTGAATTCTTTTATTTGCAGTTGTCCATGTGGAGATGCAATGAAGAACTTCGGTTTCGTGCAGATGAACTTCATAGGTCTTCGAGGAAAGATGCAAAACACTACATAGGTAAGTAAAAATTTATTTCAATTTCTTCTTTGGCATCTACACCATGCGTTTTATTTGGTGTTCCTTCTTACTGTGTGTGGAATAATTTCCATTGAAGTTGAGAATTCCAAAGCTGAGAATTCCAAAGTTAATCATTCTGAAAGATTAATTGTACACCTTTTTTTTTTTTTTTTTAAAAAAATTGGATCAGAAAGTTTGTATGCTATTTGGATTAGTCACTTTTTTTTTTTTGTTCTACTTATTACCATTGTTCATAAACATATTTATTTGGGGCATTTTGATTGCATGATGCCCACAGAATTCTGGAAACAGATCCCCCCAAATGAACCTTACAGAGTTATACTTGGTGATGTGAGGGACAAACTTTATAATACTCGTGAACGCTCTCGCCAATTATTAGCCAGTGGGATTTCTGACATTCCTGAGGAAGCTGCTTTTACCAACGTTGAACAGGTTTGTCCTCTATGTTTATGTTTATGCTTACTCTGTTAAATTTAAAACTTAAAACTTAAAACAGAACCTTGAATGAGCCACAAAATATCTTAAATACCTTCCCTTTCTGTAACCTTAATTTACCATGAGTTGACTTTCTGTGTGCTCCTTTTAAAACTCTTATGAACCGATCAATAATAAAGGAAAAAAATCAATCATGAAATTAATCTCTGCCTTTTTATTTGGCTTATTAGATTGTCTGCCTGTCATATTTAACATTTTTGCAGGCTCAAATATATGTACCAACCCCAAAAAGTGAAAAAATCGTGCAATTTAAGAATTGAATTTCTCTCTTTTATGCATTTCTTAACATATTGAATAACTCCATGTTGTTAATTTCTTGAATCTTATAACGTCGTCTGTGTGGCTCTTAGATTACACCCACGTAGGAGATGAAGTCATCTTGTGCACCACTAACTTGCTGATTTGGATTAACATTCTTGAAATTCACAATAACAATTCTTATTTGCTGAGTTGAAAAGCTTTCAACAATAATCAGGAGGTGTGGTTGGCTGACAGTCCTTTCTAATGTTAAAAAGAAGTTTAGAGTTACTTTTTCTCAGATGTTATTTCGGAATCACATACAAAATTATTTTGTTTTCAGTTATCACTTCTTAACTAGTGATATTTGATGATTTCTTTTGCATAATATTTGTTTTTCTTGATAAAAGAAATAGTTTGTTTGACATGGCTAAGCTACCCTCATACCCATTTATTCTAGCATGTGACATCCCCATGAGTTTCCTTTTTTCAAGCAGATACAGTTTCACTGCTGAAGCGGAGTCTACATTACTAGTAGCTCTCAATATTGCATTTGTGTTTGTGTTGATGCCTTTTTTGAGAATTTCAGTTCTTTACTACATAATCAGATTCATTTGCTGATGGATATTCCATTTCTCCTCTAGTTCTTGGAGCCTCTTGAACTCTGCTACAGATCACTTTGTGCTTGTGGCGACCGGCCAATTGCAGATGGAAGCCTTCTTGATTTCTTGCGCCAAGTTTCTACCTTTGGGCTTTCACTTGTAAGACTTGATATACGACAGGAATCTGATAGGCACACAGATGTTCTTGATGCTATCACAAAGCATTTGGGAATTGGATCTTATCGAGACTGGTCTGAGGAAAGGAGGCAGGAATGGCTCCTTTCTGAACTCCGTGGCAAGCGTCCACTTTTTGGCCCTGATCTTCCCAAAACAGATGAAATCACTGATGTATTGGACACTTTCCATGTCATTGCAGAACTTCCTCCAGACAACTTTGGTGCTTATATAATTTCAATGGCTACAGCACCATCTGATGTGCTAGCTGTAGAACTTTTGCAACGTGAATGTCGTGTTAAGCAACCGTTGAGGGTTGTTCCGTTGTTTGAAAAGCTTGCAGATCTTGAAGCTGCTCCAGCTGCTGTCTCTCGTCTTTTCTCGATTGATTGGTATAGAAACAGAATAAACGGGAAGCAAGAAGTCATGATAGGGTACTCAGATTCAGGAAAGGACGCTGGTCGTCTTTCTGCTGCTTGGCAATTGTATAAAGCCCAAGAAGAGCTAGTGAAAGTGGCAAAGAAATTTGGGGTCAAGCTAACAATGTTTCATGGCCGAGGAGGGACTGTTGGAAGAGGGGGAGGACCCACTCATCTTGCCATTTTATCTCAACCACCTGACACCATTCATGGATCACTACGCGTGACAGTTCAAGGCGAAGTTATTGAACAGTCTTTTGGGGAAGAACACTTGTGTTTCAGAACACTCCAGCGTTTTACAGCAGCCACTCTTGAGCATGGGATGCATCCCCCAATCTCACCCAAACCAGAATGGCGGGCGCTGTTGGATGAGATGGCAATTATCGCTACTAAGGAGTACCGTTCCATAGTCTTTCAAGAACCTCGTTTTGTTGAATACTTTCGCCTTGTAAGTATTCTCCTAGTCATTTTTTATTTTCTACTTGTTCTACTTAATTCTTAATGGCAATTATCTTTCATGTGTTGGGAGCAATCAATGCACTCAAAAATGGATTTCATTTAAAATATCAAAATTTTTCATTTTTCCTTGATTGACATTATCTTTACTATTATTTGGTGTTGGAAAAATGCAGGCAACACCTGAGCTGGAGTATGGTCGGATGAACATCGGAAGTAGACCATCTAAAAGAAAGCCAAGTGGTGGGATAGAAACACTCCGAGCAATCCCTTGGATCTTCGCATGGACTCAGACAAGGTTTCATCTACCAGTCTGGCTTGGCTTTGGGGCAGCATTTAAACATGTCATTGACAAAGATAAAAAGAATCTTCAAATGCTGCAGGAGATGTACAATCAATGGCCTTTCTTTAGAGTAACGCTTGACTTGATTGAGATGGTTTTTGCCAAGGGTGATCCAGAAATTGCTGCTTTATATGACAAGCTCTTAGTATCGGAAGAATTGTGGCCATTCGGAGAACAATTGAGAGTGAACTACAAAGAGACCAAGCGCCTGCTGCTACAGGTATTTATATAATTTAACTACAGGAGCAAGTAAACGCTAGTGAATAAAAAGGAGACGCAAAATTTACCTTTCAATCCTCAATCCCACATTACGCTACTGAACTCTTTTTTCCTTTTTTTTTGCCTCCTGACTTGCAGATTGCTGGGCATAAGGATCTCCTCGAAGGAGACCCATACTTGAAGCAAAGGCTCCAACTTCGTCATGCCTATATTACGACTCTAAATGTGGCCCAAGCTTACACTCTGAAGCAGATTCGTGACCCGGGTTACCATGTGACAGTTAGGCCACACTTGTCAAAAGAATATATGGAATCGAGCAAACCAGCTGCGGAGCTTGTAAAGCTTAATCCGACGAGTGAGTATGCACCTGGTCTGGAAGACACCCTCATTTTGACAATGAAGGGCATTGCTGCTGGCATGCAAAACACTGGTTAAACTCTGTTTCTTCACTTAAATGTTTTATTGTAAGAAATAGATATCTTTGTATTTTATTGGTGCTATGTAAACCATCTTAAAAATCCTCATAAGTTGCTCGCAATGATATCAAACTTAATAAAATTATAGGTTTTCGTTACTGTACAAAATTAAAGCCTCTCTTTTCTACTTTTTTAACCTGTAAGTCTCTTTTCTTGAAGGCCTTTCTTTTCTATTTTTTTTTTCAAACCTATAAGTCTCTCATTTCTTGAAGACTTGCGGGAATCGAGAACAGGAAAAGATATATTTATGAGTGATTTTTACAATGTCCATCATTTAAGGAAATTTGAGCCATTGGGTGAACATTCTGATCATCTGACCCAAAACAAAGTGGATAAATCCGATAGTTTGCTTTGATGGAATTGAAACTTTTCATTCATTTACTCAATTGAAATCTTACATTTCATAATTTTCTCAATTCTATTATTTTGAGAACAGAAATTTCAAAAAAGAAAAGGAAAAAGAAAAAACCCTAACCCTCTAGATAACACAATTCGTTGTAATCTTGAATAGTTAAGTGTGTTTAAAGTTTTTGGAGTTCATATGTTTAAAGTTTTGGAATAAAACTCAAAAGATAGGTTAGCAAGCAGTTTTCTAGAAAAAGTTTTGTATTTGAGTTTTATAATATCTGTAAAACAAAAGAAATGATTTTTTAAAGCTCAAAATTTCAAAGAAGATATGTTAGACTATTTTTTAGTATATTTTTTGTATTCTAGCTTTTTTGTCTTGCATTAAAAAAGATTAGACTAGTGAAATGCTCAGTTCGATATACATAGAGAGTAGACGTAGGCTAATAGGCTTGTTTGAATCACTATAATATCTTATGTCTCTTATCCTTTAAAACTTTTAAATAGTTGCTTGCAAATTTGTACTTTCTGAATTGAACAACTTTTCAAAATAGTTTTCTAAACTCAAAATTCTAAAGTTGATAAAGCTTAAAATTTTCTGCATTTTTAGTCTTTTTTGTTTTCTATATTGATCAACATTATTATTTGAACTCTAAAATTATACTCATATGAAAATCTATTGATCCCTTGGCAATTAAGAGGAGAGGTGAATTAGTGGCATTCTAAAAATTAAGAGCAGAATTTGGTGGATAGAATAGAAGGATTTTATAGTGGTTCGACTCAACTCTTGCCTACGTCCACTTCTCCAATTCTCTCTAGAATTGGGTTCCACTAATCAGAAAGAAAATACAAGAGGTTTTAACAAAGTCATCTCAAACTTGGAGTTTAAAGCTCACCCTAAGCTTTACAAAAGCTTACACTAGAATTTAAACCTTACTCTAAAACTTAACAACTAACTAGGTTGGGTTTAATGCTCACCCAACTAACAAACACTCAAAAATTAATTATAAAGTTTGATTGAAGTTGAAATGAATGAGGTTGTTAAAGTATTGAATGCTTAGTAGTTATGTAACCTCAGTAAGTCTGTTGGAGTGAGTATTTATACCTACATTCAATAAGCTAGTCGTTGTAGTTGAGAATTAAAAATCTGTTTTGAGTCTTTGTCAGTGTCGCAAGCGCGACCTTCACGTCGCGTGCGCGACCACTCACATGAATTCCTGAACGGACTTCCAACGGATACCTGTTGCCTCAGCTTTTCATTTAACGCACTAGCCGTTGGTTCTGACATTGGCTCGATCACAAGCACGATGAGCTTGCCGCGTGCACGACTAAGCAATTGAACGCTGCAACGGCTACTTTGTGTTGCAGTAGCGTGCGAGAAGGATGTTCGCAAGACTTTCAGTAGCGAGACTTCTAGTAGCGAGACTTCCAGAGGCTGAAGGAAATTTCAGAGGCTTGAATCATGAGCGCGCTGGCTGGTCGCGAGCTGCTGAATAAAGTCTGATGTATGTGTTTCAAGAGCGATGTTACGGTTGCGTGCACGACGCTTGTGCCAGAGCAAGACTTCAGTTCTTTTTGCAACAATTTTGACTTGGCTTAACTGGGCTAGATTGTAATTGGCTGAAACAACATATATTAGCTTGAAACAACATTAGTAATTTCACAATTTTAAGTATGTTTGTCAAATATTCAAAACTTAGGATTTTGGTACCCTAGGTACAACAAAATCAACTCTTTCACTCAATAGATAGTTGTCTCTAACGAATTAGTTTAGAACATGAACACGTTCAGAAGATTAAAGTTAAAAAATTTTAAAATTTAAGTTTTTGAAAAATTCAATTCACCACCCCTCTTGGATTTTTGCCTTAGTTAGGACTACTATCTGGTATCAAAGCTTATTCTCTCGATATTTAGAAGGCTTAATCACTAGAGAGAAAAGATTAAATGGCAAATACTAATCCTATTTCTGGTATGTATATAGAGGGTTTCTCACCTGCTCAACCACTCTATTCGCTACAACAAATTATTCATATTGGAAGAGTAGAATAGAGAACTTCATTAAGTCATATGTGTTACTATTAGCCCTAGCCTTAACCTAAGGGGATTGGCCTGGTGGTGAGGTAATATCACCAAAGACCAAAGGTCTCAGGTTCAAACCCCCTTAGGGTAACTAAAAGGCAAAAAAAAAAAAAAAAAAAAACCTATTAGCCCTAGCCTTAACTTGTTGTATCTAGATTTTTAATTTATGAGAATTCAATTTATCATTTTATATTTCCTGCACAATGTAATTTGATGAATTTTCTTAAATAGTAATTCTACTTTAGTTATCGGATATGTGATCTGGATAGTAAACTTAAAGCAATAAAAGAATACTATTCTAAATATCCCTAGTCAATTATTATCATAGGAGTGATAATAAACGAAGACTAGTATGTACTCTATGAGATGGTCTTGTTTTACGGACCATAAGATATGAGATATCGATTATAGATACATAGTACATGTTGGTGAACAGTGTACTAGATCGATCCACTTAATCAGAATACTACATATGGAAAAGGTCATAAGTAGTTCTCATGCAATGCTTATACTAGAATCCCTAGACCTGAAATTACTATGGGTTATTAGGTAGTTTCTTGTATACTTTGACGTATTGCCTAACGTGCCGTAACAGGGTTGCAAATATGAGTACGATTGGGTATACCAGGAACTATGCTTAGAAACATGAGTAAAATGAAGGGATTACCACTCTCTCTATGAGAGGGAAGATATCACCGGCCATTTGATTAGTGAGACTGAGTAGTGTATGCGCATACTCAGATAGGATGATAAGTGTTATGCATCTCTCTGATTTGCAGGTTTTTGCATCTATATTGTTACACCCGTCTTAGTAATTCCTCAATAATTAAGAGTTAATTAGAGATAGTCAGAGCTGATTAAAATTAATTAATAATTAATTGATATTAGTGGGTCTTGCGAATTGAGGTATGGCCAATTTAAAAATTTAAGTGTGGGTATCTAATTACTTGTAACCTAGAAAGCATTATGTGGCCCAATTTAAAAATATATGAACCAAACAAAAAGACCTATTTTATTTTAAAAATTTGACATGTGTACCTATTAAAATATTATTATCCTAAAACTATCTACCCACTATCACTTATTCTCTAGAAATTTCCTACACACTACACGGCACCACAACAAAAGAAAAGGGATTTAAGACCCATTTGACCCATTCTTGTCCCTTACCCGTTCCTTCTCTCATCTCTCTCTATTTTTCATTTTCCCACTTTTTCTCATCAACAACTTTCTTCTTCCTTTTCCCACACTACATCCAGCCATATTTTCTTAAAGAGTAAGAGAAAATTCTTAAGATCAAGCACTAAAATCTCAAGTTAAAAACTAAGGTAAGAGTTGGAACCTTAGCTTTTCATTTCTTAGATTGTTAATAATTTTCTTATAATGTGTGGATAGATTGAGATATGATGAAGATCATGTAGATCTCTTGAAAATGATGCTAGAT
>CATIWJ010160036.1:0-17998 GCA_949640765.1 Croton laevigatus | reverse complement strand
TAATTATTGCACTTATATTTTTAATTGCATGAAAATATTATTATTGTTATTTTATGGTTAAAAGTATCCACTGAGCGAAATCGCTCAGCAAGTTTTGGTTTATCCTAAACTTGTAGGTTTTCTGAAAGACGCGAGAAAAATGAATAAAATCAAATAGTATCAGGCACACCAGAATTGTTTAGCAAGGCATATACTGTGAAGTCAAATCAAAGAATAGTAAAGGAAGCTGGAATTGAAATTTTATTATTCAATGTTGTAAACTTTGTTTATTATATTAAATTGTATAAAATATGAGCTGTATACCATGTAATATGTAATGTGGCACATCTTGGTTCAACCGTAAATGATCGAGTTAAGGGGTGCTACAGGAAGAACTCTCGGACCTGCCGACCTATGCTCTGATGGTGATGATAAGCCCAGAACTACAAGAGACAAGCCCGAAACTCTTAGCGCTCAACAGATCGTGCTTCCCCACTGATCAAATACTAACTAATTTCATATAATAACAAATGTATTTTACATAGGGCTGTTCATTATTAACCAAAACTCGGTTTCCGATCCAAAACCGAATCAAATCGAATTTTTGGTTAATCGGTGTGGGAATAGTGAAAACCAAAAATATCGGTTTGGCTGTTAGTTTTATAATTTTACAAATCGAATGGAACTGAAACCGAATTCTTCATGCTACGTCGTTCAACTTAGGTTTAGAAAACTTAAATTATCCATCATCCGCCATCATCATATTCCTTCTTGTTCATTTCTTCATTCTTCAAGGTTTGCCGGCAGCCGCTCTATCCTCTCTTCAACTAAGCACACCGGCCGCCACTCTCTCTCTCGACTGCTGCTCCGCCTTCATCTCCTCCGTCAGCGTTATTGTTTGCTTCTTCTATTAAGGTAAGCGAAGACTACTTACTAAAATATGATCATCTTCTTGTCTAGTTTCTTGCTTTTTGTGAAATTGGTGCGTTTGTTTTTCTGTTATTTGTGTTAGTTCTTTACTGACATGAAAAATTATCTTTTGTTGTTAATCCAATGATTGTTTATAATCAATGGAAGCTTTTGTTTTTCTGTTTTTTGCTTAATTTGATTTTCATTTCAACTGCGAGCAAGTATTTATGTTATTTCAGTTTCCCTTTATAAATAATTGAGAAATACATGATTTTGTAAAATAAAATGGAAATATAAGAACCCATAAATATGGCTTTTTAAGACAGGTTTAAGATTTTTTATTAACCTTTAATCATCACTGAGATGAATTTCTTGAAATATAAGAACCCATGATTTTGTGAGCAAACAGTGTTGGGAACAGTTTGGTTGTAACTGTGTTAAACAAATGCACTTTATATTCCCATGGAGCAAGCAAGATATAGGAATGGAACTAAAATTTTGTTATTAAATTGTCAAGTCCATGCATTCGTAGAGATAGAATCAATCACTAGACAGGATGAAGAATGAAATTTGAGCATGAGAAGTCATGCTGAAGGAAATATGTCAAAAGGAATGGCAGAAAATTGGAAATTGAACCACAATATGCCAAAAATTTAGGACCATTTGATACCCCAAATCCCAGAAACAGAGAAGCAACATCAATTAGTTTAAATAAGAAGGTGAAAATTTGGTTTTTCACCGAACCGAAACCGAAAAATTCGGTTTACGGTTTTCCAGAATACATTTCGGTTTTCATTCCGTTCTTTCAATTCGGCACCGAACCGAATTTGAACACTCCTAATTTTACAGCATTATTTTTCTTTAAATTATAAAATAAATATACACAGGATATATATAGACTGATAATACAAAAAAAAAAATTCTTCCGAACTGACATGTTGTTCAATCGAACGTTTTTTAAGGAAGCAGAGTCGTACGAACAAGTAGCTACTAGCTAGCAACCATTTTGCTTCCCGCCTGCATGATCTTCCATGGAGAATTTCTCAAACACCATCATTCTCGTCTCCAAAACCTTCTTCATGTTTGCTCAACTATTCGTTCTCTTGACAAAACAAAATGTCTCCATGCACTTACAGTCTTACTTGGTCCGGAATTTATCCAAAGCACCTTTCTTTACAATAATATCATCAATATCTACTCATCACTCGATGAATTGCCTTTTGCGGCTAAGGTGTTTGAAAAAATGCCTCAAAGAAATGTTGTCTCCTATAATTCTATTATTAGTTCTTATTGCAAGTACGATCATTTCTATAAAGCCTGGAAAACGTTTTGTGAGATGAGATATTGTGGATTTAGGCCCAACAATTTCACATTTTCTGGGTTGTTATCATCTTCATCTATGGATGTTTATGGTGGGGTTCAGTTACAAGCATTTGCTGTAAAGAATGGGTTGTTTTACGGTGATGCTTTTGTGGGTACTGCTTTGATGAGTTTGTTTGGAAGGTGTGGGATGTTAGATGAGGCATTTTGTGTTTTTGAGGATATGCCTGTTAAGAGCTTGGTGACATGGAATTCAATGATATTTTTATTTGGGCATCAGGGTTATGTGGATGATTGCGTATTTTTGTTTTTTGAGCTTGCTAGGGTAGAGAACTGTTTGTCGGACTCTTCTTTTGTAGCTGTTTTGTCTGGATTAATTTGCGAGAAAGATGTTGAATTTGCAAAACAAATTCATGGTTTAGTCATGAAAAGTGGATTTGATTATAAAGTTTCGGTTTTGAATTCTCTTCTCAATGCATATGCAAAATGTGGAAGCTTACACCTGGCAGAGAAACTGTTCGAGGTTGCCACCTGCAGGGATATTGTGACTTGGAATACAATTATTGCAGCATTGGGAAAAAGCAAGAAGCCCATCAAAGCTTTAAATTATTTTTTGAAGATGTCTAAGGATGGAATTATGCCTAACCAGCCTACATTTGTCATTCTCATCAGTTCTTGTGCAAATTTAGAGATCCCAATGTATGGAAAATTTTTCCATGCTAAAACAATTGTGCATGATCTTGGTACTGATGTTTATGTGGGTACTGCCTTGGTGGACTATTATGTTAAATGTCACCAACTGAATGATGCCCAGCGTTGTTTTGTCAAGATACATGAAAAGAATGTTGTTTCTTGGAATTCTTTGATTCTGGGTTTTGCGAATAAAGGCTCTTCTGCTTCTATTTCTTTGCTGCTGGAAATGCTTCGATTAGGATATCAGCCCAATGAGTTTTCATTTTCAGCAGTTCTTAAATCATCCTCCGCATTTGAGCTACTGCAGCTTCATTGTCTGATTATAAGATTGGGATATGAGAACAATGACTATGTTTTAAGCTCACTAATTTCCTCATATGGTAGAAATGGTCTCATATCTGATGCTCTGGTATTTCTTGCTGTTTCTGAATCACCCCTTGCTGCTGTTCCCTCTAACAATCTCGCTGGAATCTTTAACAGAACTGGCCAATATCATGAATCATTAAAGTTGCTTTCTCAGCTGGAAGAACCAGACGATGTTTCTTGGAACATTGTCATTGCAGCGTGTGCTCGTAATGGTTATTATAAAGAGGCTTTTGAACTTTTCAAACACATGCTTATGGGTCAAATCTACCCAGATAATTATACTTATGTTAGCCTTCTAAGCATTTGTTGTAAAATTTGCAATCTTGCTTTAGGCAGTTCTATCCATGGAATTCTAATAAAGACTAATTTCAGTTTTTATGATGTTTTTGTCTGCAACATATTGATAGACATGTATGGAAAATGTGGGTGCCCTGGAAGTTCAGTAGAAGTCTTTAACAATATGACAGATAGAAACCTCATCACATGGACTGCTGTAATTTCAGCTCTTGGTATTAATGGTCTTGCCTGTGAAGCTTTAGAAAGGTTCAAGGATATGATAGAAATGGGGCTTCGCCCTGATAATGTTGCTTTTATTGCGGCGCTTTCAGCATGCAGACATGGTGCGTTGGTAAGAGAAGGAATAGAATTGTTTGAGCAAATGGAAAGTTATGGTGTTGAACCAGAAATGGATCACTATCATTGTTTCGTCGACTTATTGGCTAGGTATGGATATGTTAAGGAAGCAGAGAAAGTAATTTCCAGCATGCCTTTCCCACCAAATGTACACATATGGCGTAGTTTCCTCGAAGGCTGCAAAAGATATAGGGACAAAGAGGATCAGGTTGTGGATATGTAAACTTAAAGTTTGTTCAAGGAAATCTTTGTTAGACTGAATCTGGAACGAACAACAGAGCATGTAAATTGAAATTCTGTCTATGAATCATTTTCTTAAAGGTTTCTCTTGTGACTTTCTGACCTTCAATATTTACATATTTCGAAACAAACAAAGGTCTCAGACTGGAGATTGCTTATTTTTGGCACTTGGTTCTGCTTCGACTCCCTCTTTGTTCAGTAGTGCTGGTACACAGCATTGGGTGCTACTGCCTCCAGCAGTGGTTCCATTTTTAGTATACCATTTGCATCAGGTAGGCTTTTGCTGCCTTGATTATACAATTTCTGAGTAATATTTCCTGGCTGAATATTTGATAATTGCCTTGTTGCTTACCATTTTTGTTTGCATTGGTTGTAAATTTCTTTCTTTATCTAAAAAAATTTAAAAGAAGGCCTTTGATTTGCTTAATTTTTTCATGTTAATCCTTAATATAAGTGTAATGTATTATAAACAAGTATATGAATTTCAATAAGTAGCAGTCTTCATCCACTCACACTTTCAGTTTTCCGTGGGAATATTTCATTGGTGGTTGTCTGAATAATTTCTCCATTTTTCCCCAGGCGCTGCAACAGGATCTGGGTCTAGCTTTGGAACATCATCAGTAAGTAATTTGGTTTTTCAGCTTTCAGATTTATTTCTCAGTGATTTTAGTTAGCTTTTCCTCTATCCATAATCTTCCAACTAAGCTTCCTTCAGAAATTGGTCAGGTAGAGGGCTTTAGGAAATCAAAATAATTCTATCTATATGATGCTTAGCTTCACTTCCTGAGTTAAGTGTCACCTGCAGACTACATTAATGTTCCTGTATTTTTACAAATGAATTAACTTTATTTTTCCTGTTTCTTCTGTGCATTTGCAGAAACCAAGGCCGAAATCTAGAACTGCCCAACACTAGTCAGGGTTGTGGAGGTGATAAAAGAAAAATGAAGACGACCGAGTATCTGCTTGAACATTTTTTAGAAAGGTTCTCGAATTTCATGTGATTGATTTCTTCGCCCATATCGCATTCTGCACTGCTGCTTTTAATCTGAAAACTCCTTTCGGATCCAAGTAAATCAGCTTGGTAATTCATGTGCTGCTGCCTGCTGCAACATGGCATTTTACAATTTTCATTTATTTGGGCTCTCAGAAAAGATGCTCAAAGTTGTGTTTCCTTGTATCATTTGTACAATACATTCATTTTAGGTGGTTGAGACATTCAGATATAGGTTAGTTGGAAAGGAAAGCTAATGTTTTCAGACTTGGACAGACTTCAATGTTGCATGGATTTTGCTGGCCATGGCTGTAAGAGTATCATGTCCCAAGTCCCATTTTGGGGGACCTTTTTTTGAAAAAAGCCAATTCCACATCATACAAGGAAAGACTCAATTTACAATCATTATGATTAAAAAATTTTTGAGAACAATTTGAAAACTAAATGAGCTTAACTTCATTTGAGTTACTGAAACTGTGTAATGAATGATCGATCTTGTTTCTTCCCCAATTTGATTCATTAACATTAATAAAAATTTAACAAAATATTTTAACTTACGGAGTTCGAAATTGAACTTGCAAGCTAACCTAGCTGAAATTAGATTGAACCCATGTTTGTTTATTTATAAACGAGGTGAGCTTGAATATGATTTTTTTTTTTTTCAGGCTTAATAAGGTAAAAATTTGGCTCGGCAATTTGTTTATTTATAAACAAGTTGAGCTCAAATGTGATTAATTTTTTTATTCAGGCTTAATAAGGTAAAAATTTTGTTCGGCTCGGCTTATTTATAGCGTTGAGACTATATAACAAGTAACAACAATAAAGCTTTTGATTTGAACATAGGTTCTTGTCTTGAAGTTGATGTCCTATGTATAATATAAACTTACATTACATCAAATTCATATTCAACTGGAATTGATTTAATCATGTTTTCCTGCAGTCTGTGCACTTCATCTTGAGCTTCATCAGTTAATGGGTTCGATTGGTCGTCAGAAGAGAACACATGAATGTCAGTTTTAGACTCTATCCAGCTTATTCCAGGGTCTTTTTCCAACATCAATCTTCTGATTTTTCTTCTCATTTCTGCAACATGATCCCATTTTCCTGCAGAAGCATACAGATTCAAAAGCAAAATATGCATTGCGCTATCTTGAGGATCTAATCTTAACACTTGTTCTGCAGCATGAACTCTTATTTTTCAGATTCCTTCTGTTAACACAAGAGCTAAGCAAAGTTCTCCATAGCTTCAAATTCTCTTCACTATAGATTGATTCAGTGATAAGCTTTTCTGCCTCGGCTAGCATTCCTGCTCAACTTGATAAGCTTACCATACAACTATAGTGCTTAGGACCAGCAATAGTTCCGTTTTTGTTCATATAATCCCACAAGTACTTCCCTTTTTCTACCCAGCCACTATGGTTGCAAGCAGACAATAGCGACAAGAATGCTACTTGATCGGGAATTATACCATGCTCTAAGACTTCATTAAAGAGCATGATTGCTTGCTCAGCCATTCCATGTTGGCTGTATCCTCCGATCATCGAATTCCGGCACTTCAAATCGGGATTGAGAACTTGGGAGAATATTGATTGTGCAGCTTGAAGATTACCATTTTTCGTGTACATATCTATTAGACTCCCACAGACAGACATTTCAGCATCACAACCTCTTTTTATGGCAAGGGTATGAATCATTTGTCCTTGTTTCAAAGTTGCAAGATAAGCACAAGCACTCAAAGCTCCACTAATAGCGAAACTGTCACTCTTATGACCTTCCTTGCACATTCTGCAAAATAATTTTACTGCACTTTCACCATCACCTAATCTGCAGTGACCCATAAAACCTCTTTTTTATTTCCTATCTAATTATTGATGGATATCACATGGAGATATCATGGCTGTTTTGTTTAATA
Source organism: Croton laevigatus (assembly GCA_949640765.1). Lineage (NCBI taxonomy): Eukaryota > Viridiplantae > Streptophyta > Magnoliopsida > Malpighiales > Euphorbiaceae > Croton > Croton laevigatus. The sequence goes on along the minus strand of CATIWJ010160036.1, from coordinate 10,955 downwards.
GTATGGACCATAAGGTTTGAGTCTTTAGTCATTGATTCATGAGCTACAATATGAAATTGATACCTCCTGTTTATTGATTCAAAAACTTGATTTTGAGACAATTCTTTTACTGTGCTGCTCCCTAAATGTTAAAATTCCTTATTCATGTATTAATATTATAATGAATTATTTGCCAGTTTAACCAAATTTCAGGAGCTATGTTTTGATTAAAAGAATCAAGGCTTTTCATTGACTGAGGGAAATTATATTGGAACTTCTGCTGCTCAAAATTTGCTTTAAAATCAAGTAGCAAACTAGAATCCTTGTGCTCTAACCATTCTGAAGACGTATGCAGAGCAAACTATTTACTATACTAAATGGGAAGGCATAGCAATTTAAACCTTTCCATGCTCTTCGATCAAGAATATCAAGGGGTTAAGTATAGTTAACTGTTTGACAAATTGATTGAAGCTAGAGCAAAAAGTAGCAGCCTGATGATATTGTTCGATTGACTTCAGGTAATCTATGTCATTTCTAATTTTCAATGTTCTTCCCTGCATAGTAAAGAATAAAACTATCATGCAATCATTTGGACATTGGGTTTACTCTGCTTCTTATTCAGCATAACGACTCTTCTAAGGACTCCAGCACCTTTTTTAGCATTTGGAATTAGAAAAATAGAATAAAAAAAGCAAAATTTTTTGTCTAATCCATTATCTGGCTTCAGTTGTGGAGGTTCAAAATCTTTATTTCTGTCATTGTCTTTTAATTGTCTTGGATTGCTGCCAACCTGCAAGAACTATATGTTAGATGAACCTGAATGATGAAATGAGAATACCGTTTGACTTGTTATATTATTTTCTTGAGGAATGTGGGAGGGTGAAAGGGTAAAGTGGAGTGTTTTTGCCAAGTGGTGACTTGTAGAAACTTTACAGAACTATTAGTCAGTTGGTAAATTGGAGTGTTTTAGCGAGTTATCCCTATTTTATTGATTAAACTAGCAGTTAGTGGATATAAAATGGTAATTCTGCTGTGAGCTTGAATTAAATAAAGAGGCCTTGTGTACTATTTCTCTGCACTTAATTAAACCAATGACCAAAAGAAAAGATTTAAAGATTATTGGCTTGCAAGGCAAAAAGCTGCTGCTTTGCAGATGTTCTATTTCTGTCAGCAGATATGTTAATGATTCTAGAATCAAATCACATCAAATTGAAGTCAACAAACTATCATCAAAATAGTGTGAAGCCAAGTCACTAGTACTAAATCAAAGAAATAAAGCCTACCTATTGGTTCTGAATTGTATAACAACAATTAATGTACACAATTCTAGAATAAGCTACTGCAACTATAAAGTACATACCTGAAATTATCTCTACTTTCCTCTCTTTTCTCCTTTCTCTGGAATTCCTATTTCTCAATTTCCTCATAATCTTCACACCACACTACTACACTACACTACTCATTGCTTTGCTTTTCATTTGGAAGAAGAAGAAATCCCTCCTGCCTCAAGTGAGAAAAACCCAGAAAATATCTTCAAAGAACAAATCTAAAGACTTGTGTGATTATGGAGAAGCCAATCCGTTTTTGCAAGATAATTCTTAGATCTGTTATCCAAGAGGGAAAGCTAGTAAGCATTCTTGTTTTTCTTGACTGCTCTTTTTCTTTTCCACGTTCAGAATACTGCTATTTCAGTTATTTATTCAAACAAAGTCTATTTGTTTTCCAATTTTTAATTACTTAACTGAATGAATGTACTTAGATGATTTGTGAATCTCTTATTATTTGAAATTATTTGTAGTTTATAGCACTAAAAACATTCGTTAAGGTAAGGTCAGTGCTCTTGTTTTTCTATGCATTTCCATTTCTATTTCTGTTGTTCTTCTTCTACAGTTCCTTCAATTACTAAAAAAGTCCAGAGCCTATTTGAGATTATCTTAGTTTAAAGGTGAAAATAGGATTATAAAATGATGTTACATTTTGTTCCATATTGTGTAGTTTAGGCAGATTATACTTAGACTATAGTTTGTCTTTGAGTCAACCAGTTGCCAAATAACAATGCACAAATAAGAAAGAAGGTGCATATGCTGAGATGCACTTATTTCATGAAGAGATTAAGGATAATTTAGATTTCAAGAACCCTAATTTTGATGTTTTAACCTAATACTACCTCTGTATTTTATGATTCTTTACATTTATTTTTCATCAATAACAAGATAGAAATAATAATAAACAATTATTAATCCTCTAAAAACTTACTTTTTCACTAATACCAATAAAGAAATAATAATAAATAATTACAAAACTTACTATAAATGAAAATGTAAAGAACCAAAAAATACACCCAAAAACGGATTATGATTGTGCCATTCAAAATTTCAAGCAATTGCTAATGCTTGTATTGTTGGTGGGTCTTTAAGGAAGAAGAAGATCTGACGGATTCCATATGTTTTTTCTTTTTCTTTTCTTTTTTTTAAGACTGAATTTACCCCTCAATTTTATTAATTTAACCATATTTCAACCTTTTTAATTTTAATTTTTTTCTATTTTTAGCCACTGTGTTTTTTTTATATATGAATTTCAATCTTTACAGACTTAACATTTATCTTTTAATTTTGCTTTTGACAAAGGAAATGAATGATGATTTTGGCCCTCTGTTTTCTCAATTGAACATAGATTTGTTATTATAAATAGAACTGTGTTAGTATTGGAAAAAAAATTTGAATATTTTGGCCATTCAATTAATATTCAAGTGTGATTAAGTTTGATTCATAAAAAAAAAAAAATTCAATGAATTCTTGTTATTATCTGAGAAGAGAAATTCAAATTTTTTTTATTTCAATCATTTCGGTTTTTGGCCGAACCAAACCGAAACTGAACCGAATTTTTCGGTTCGGTTGTTCAATTTTGATGCTATCGGTTCGGTTTTTAGTTCTCTATTCTTCGGTTCGGTTTTGCTATAACCGAACCGAAAATTCACACCCCTAGTTTGATTGTTTCTGTTGAAATTGAATGTGATGGAAATCTTCGGTTTTAACCGAAACCGAACCGAATACTATTCGGTTTTAGTGTTATTGGTTTTATAATATTTGATTCGGTTTTTTTATCGGTTTGTCATTTTAGATTCGGTTCGATTCCGAACCGAAAATGCTCACGCCTACCTATCTCCCTATTAAAATTATTTATTTATAATCGCCTTTCCCAAAATCTTGTATCCATTTTTTCAATGTTTTCTATGCTTTATATTGGATGTATAAGTTTCCAGCAGAAATTTTGGAATCTCTAGCTTTGAATAATGAAAGTATAGATTGGAAAAAACAAGTTACTAAGGCATATTGTGAACTAATTCAATAATGACGTGGATATATTCATAAATTCTAGAGCTGAACAAGTTGTTGATGGAGGTTTGATAGCTATTTAAATTCATAAAACTTTATTGATTTTCTTTTGTTATTCTGAAACATTCCTAGTTTTTTGGGATCTTTACAGCTTTCTTATTGAGACTTTCTTTGAAATCTGTTCTTGGTACTTTTAATTTTGATCAAACATAAATAATAGGTGAATGGACTTGTTTTTCTCGAACTTTTATGATTTTGTGTCTTTTGGATTTTTTCTGGGTTCTAAAACATAGAGCACAAAGGTAGGTTCTGAAATGGCAGTATACTTTTTCATTTGTAGTTTCCCTTTCTTATCTCCTTTACTGCATTTTGTGGCTAACTTCTTTCTTTGAATTTTAATCAGGAGCTTCCCAAGAAGTTTTTTAGAAAGCATGGCAGTGCCTTGACAAGTCCAGCGTCTCTTATTGTCCCTTCTTCCAGTTCTGTATGGATGGTGGACTTATTAAAGGCCAATGGCCAAGCTTGGTTTGGTAATGGCTGGGAGCAATTTGCAAGCCGTTACTCTTTAGCAAATGGACACATGTTACTGTTCGCATATCTAGGACGGTCACATTTTAAGGTGTTCATATTTGATAAGACTGCCGTTGAGGTTGAATACCCACATGTTAGACTTAGTGCTTCAAATTCAATAAGCGGTTGCGAATCTCATGAGAAAGAAGCAGGAGACAGTGAAGATGATAGACCGATTTCCAGAAAAGCAAAGAATAAATCAAATTCTTCATGTCCTCCTCGAAAGAAGATGATAATTGGTTCAATTAGTACAGCACCTGAAGCTTCACCGACTCGCAGCTTGCTTGCACCCATTCCCAGTCCTCATGGTATGTTTTTTCTTATATCATTTAGATGCACCAAAATAATGTCATTTCACAATTTTCAGGAGGTTGGTTTTCTTGATTCTTAATTTTTAATTCTTTTCTGTATGTATTCTGGTCCTCAAGGCTGAAACCCAAGAATTCACTAAGCAAATTCAAAGTTAAATGTCCTAATTTGTGAAGTTCATTCTGTAATTAGTTTTGCAAAATGATACATTAATTGTCTTCCTACATTTATCTATTTTTTCATTTAATGCAGGAACAAATCAGCAGGAAAGACCTTTATGTTTAAGATTATCAGCAGCACCCGAATGATCAAAACCTAGAGCTTTTAGGCCGAAAAATTCATTTTTTATGCTCGCCGTGACACAAGCAACTCTGAAATAACACTCTTATAAACTGGTAAGTTATGTTAAACCATCATAGTCTATTCAATATGCAATTTGGTTATGTTTCTTAATTGGGTTTTAGTAAATTTGATGTACATAACGTACCCACATCATTTTCCAAGCAATATTTCAAGGAATATACAGGTGAGGTTATGCTCGAAGTTGTGGATGGGATAAATTGCAGAGTTTGTTGCAGGAGTGCTAATGGGGGAGAGTGAAACTGTCTTCTGGCTGGAAATTATTCGTCGAACAGAACTGCTTGGAACTTGGTAATGTCTGTTATTTCGAATGGATCAAAGGCAAAAATGTTAAACTTTTAGTCACAATTGTTAGAGCTTAGAGTTTCATTCCCTTATTCCTATGAATCTTATCCTTAATAAACTGCAATGAAATGGAAGACACATGGGAAAGCTTATTAGCTTCATAAAAAGCAAACCAACCAAAACTCAATTAAATAGATTGGAAGTTGTAACAATCCAGCTCTACCCCACGACATGTTATTTTAATGGCAAAAAATACAATTTTCTTTTTTCAAGGGCAAAATACAATTATAAAAGCTCCTCAGGAGTTTTATGTCCTCATCCTCCTCCATCTCTTCTTTTATTTCTTGCTTTTCTCAAAAATGGCTACTAATGCTATCTCTGTGCTCCCAAAATTCAGTGTTTCTCAATTTCTATAACTCTTTCCCCCTCATTTCGTACATTTCTCTTCTAAACCCTCACAGTTTTCTTTAACTTCTTCTTTCCCCTTAAAATCGATTTTGAAAACTTTCATTTGCTGCTCCTTTTTGGAATTTGTTCACGCACCACGACTCCTGTACATACCCAATCATATTCCTGACCGAATTTATGTTCGTGCTTTTGATAGCACTCTCCATTACAGTGAGTATCTGGCGGTACTTTTTCATTTAACCAAAAAATGACTATTGCCCAAAAGTTTTGGATGACCGGGGTTGATGTAATCGAAGCCAGTTTTCTAGCAGCCTCTCTTTCGGAGTACGAAGTGTTGAAGGCGATAGTTGAAGATGTAGGTAATACTATTGGCCTTTTTGGCTACGTGCCTGTTATATGTAGATTCACAAGATGTTCCGAGAAAGACATAAAAATTGCTTGGGAAACTTTAAAGTATACAAAACGGCCGAGAATTCGTCGCTGCCGACGATGGGGAAGAGTAAAGGTGAAGTTGTAGAGACTGCTCGAAGCATGGTCAAATTCGCTAGGCGATTAGGCTTTAAAGATATTCAGTTCACCCCTGGGGATGCCTGGAGGTGACTTCTGGGGTGAATTGGATGTCTTCGAACCCTAATTGCCTAGCGAATCTGCTCCGAGCAGTCTCTACAATTTCCCCTTTACTCTTCCTCATCGTCGGCAACGACGTATGAATTTTCGGCCGTTTGGCATACTTTAACGTTTCCCAAGCGATTTTGATGTCCTTCTCGGTGCAACTTGCAAATCCACAAATAGCAAGAACGTAGCCAAAAAGGTCAACAACATTACCTACATCTTCAACTATTGCTTTCACCACTTTGAACTCCGAAAGTGAAGCTGTCGGAAATCTGGCGTCGATTACATCAACCCCGATCATCCAAAGCTGCCGGGCAATAGTAATTTTTTGGCTACATGAAAAAGTATCGCCAAGATACTCCTCACCGTAATGGAGACTGCTATCAAAAGCACGAACATATGGGGTCAAGGATATGATTCCGGTGGTCGGGGGCGTGGACAAATTCCGAAAAGGAGCAGGAAATGGAAGTTTTCAAAATTGATTTTGAGGGGAAAGAAAAAGTTCAAGACAACTGTGAGAGTTTAGAAGAGAAATGTACGAAATGAAGGGGAAACAGTTGTGGAGATTGAGAAACACTAAACTTTGGGAGTGCAGAGATAGCGTTAGTCGCCATTTTTTAGAAAAGGAAGAAATAAAAGAAGAGGTGGAGGAGGATGAAGACATAAAACCCCTGAGAAGCTTTTATAATTGTATTTTGCCCTTGAAAAAGAAAATTGTATTTTTTGCCATTAAATGATGTGTCGTGGGGTAGAGCTGGGTTGTTACAACTTCCAATCTTTTTTTTATGAAGCTAATAAGCTTTCCCCAGGTGATATTTGTGTCTTCCATTTCATTACAGAAGTAGGTAATTTTATTAATGTTAAGATTCATAGGAGAAAGGAAATGAAATGTTAGAACTTGATTATCCTTTTGAAACTCTGCTATAATATCAGTAATTTCTTTCTGTTTATGTATTCTGGGTATCTGAATCTGATATATTAGTGTTATTAGTAAGCATTTGATTCATTTTCCTTTGAAACGCATTGATTGAGATAAGGGTGTACAAAAATAACCGAATTTTTTGTTAATCGATAAATCGGTTCAGTTTTCGGTTATAAAAAAGTAAAAACCGAAATTTTCGGTTCGGTGTTCGGTTCTGTGAGTCTGAAAATCGAACCGAACCGAAAACCGAACTCATACTCTATACATACTGCCTTCTAACCTAACCCTAATCTTTATCTCTCTTTTCATTTCACCCTCACCCAGCTGCCCTTTTCCTCTCTTCCTCATATCCTTTCCCCTTCTTAACTGACCATACCACAGATTCACATCTCTGCCGCCATCTCCACAAGCTCCGCTTCCATCTCCACCGCCTCCGATCTCCTCCGCTCCCATCTCCACCGCCTCTGGCCCGTCGTGTATCATAAGTTCAAACAAGAAGAATGAATCTGATTTATTTTTTTTTCCCAGGTTTTTTATTTGTAATTAATTAAATTGAGTGATTAATTAGATTGATAGAATCTTTTAATTTTTAAGTTCCTTTAAAATCGTGTAATCTCTTTTCAAATCATGCATGGTTCTCTTCTTCTGATCTTGTAATTTCTTTTTTTTTTTCCTTTAGATAGTGATCTTGTAATTTCATAGTTTGTGAATTTCATTGGGTGATAATATCTGATGGGATTGAGCTTGTTGAGTTTCAATTGAGTGGTAATTGCTTCACTGCCAGGAACTAGAGATTTTGAGTTATTTTTGCTTTTGCTTTTGCTTTTGCTTTTCTTATTTCTCCGGTAACCTTCACCCACCGGAACACATCTTTGCCCTGTCAGGCTTTTTTCGATGATAAATGGGTCTTCTACACAGGTATTTCTTCTTTTTAGATGATAAATATAAAAAAAAAAATTAAACAGTTGCACAATAATATTTATTCAGTATTTGAAAATTGCAGGAATGATTAAGTGATAATATTTGATGGAATGGGATTGTGGAGTTTCAATTTGAATCCATTTGTAAACTGAAGATTTTGTTATTTCTTCGGCAACCTCCACCCATTGAAAACATTTTGAAGTGCTCCTTTGTTTTTTATTTTGCAAAGAGATTTGGGGTACTGGTGTTGGCTTTATTTTTGCTACATTGATTGCAATTTGTCCTGGTTATATATCTCGATCTCGATTGGTTCTTCAAATTTGGTATTTGAAATTTTTTTTTTTTTCATTTTTTCTCGTAAATCAAATTGAATGTTTGTATTTTTTGTTTCTGGTTTTGTTCATGGATATTGGTACAATGACATTTTTGAATTTTTATATTTTAGTGTCTGGTCTTGCATTTGATTTACAAGTTGATGATGCATTTGATTTACAAGTTGATGATGATGGGGTTGATGGTGAAGATAGAGCAGTTCCTTTCTTTTTAAAAATTTATTTTTCTGAAAAATGAAAAATAAGAATTTTCGGTTTATAACCGAACCGAAAAAATCGATTCGGTTTCATATCGGTTTTAACTCTGTTTGGTTCGGTTTTTGATTTTAATTTTTGCTTATCGGTTTTTGGTCGATTTAATTCGAACCGATTTTGTACACCTAGAGGAGTCGATGTTTGCACTGAAAAATTAAAAGGAAAAAAAAATTAATTTGTTTAATTGGTTAATTAAAATATTAGATAATTAAATTAAATAATTTATTTTAAATGTTTAATTTAATTATTATTTAAATAAATTATCTAATTTATGTAATTTTTTTAGAAAAAAATTGTCTAATTTATCAAACTATACATTTATAATGCATGACCTTTAAGTTGTTATATGCATGTGATACTCATTTCTACATAAAATTATTATTATTATGGGAGCAAATGATGTTGAGTTGGCAAATAATTGGTAGTAAGCTATAACGTGTAAGGTGAAGAGAAATTGGTTTTGCATGTATCTGTAAAACAAAAGCAAGAAATAGAAACTTAGCTAATATTCAATTCACTCTTCTCAACCGAAAAATTAAGTAACTGAAGTTCTCTCAACCTCTGCATATTTTCATCTCAATATATGGAACTATTGTTTAGAGGTTGAGGACATTTGGAAAAAGGAGAAGGAATTGAGGAATTATAGGAGATTGCTATTAGTGGAGCTAATTAACAGGTTTGGTACTCTGTTTTCTTGGTGGAGTGTTGATGCTTGATGTTTATGTTTGTGTTTAAATTGAGATGAATATTCTTGATTGTGTGAATTATGTTTTGATTGAATAATTGAAATATGCGTTCGTATGGTATGTAAGACCTGTTTGGCATGAGAACAGGAGGGTTACTAAAGATAGAATTGATAGGGAAAAGGAAAACAAATTCTTGAAGATGGCTTAAATAGGCACAAGTGATTAAGTAGGCAGATTGGTTACCTAGACTTTAACCCCAATTCTAACCATGATAACAATTTTATTTGAATACATGATTGAAGGACTTTTTGTAGCTCTGCATGTTAGCTTTAAAACCCATTTTGAACCACCCCAATCGGAGTTGTAAATTGAAAGTTATGGCCAGCGCACTTCAGGGTGTGCAGGCTGTCTGTAGCAGAGAATCCCACAGAAATAATCAACTTTCGGAATTTTTAATTAAATCTAGGAAAATTATCTCTAGATGAATTTTTGATATGTTTTACGTTAATAAATCTGGAATTTGGGAAAAATATTGTTGAGCATGAATGACTTGAAATAGGATGAGGAAATGCAACCAGTCTGAAACTTAAACTGGAGCTGTCTTGTTGCGCGGTTGAGTTGGGCAACGTAACTAGCCCAGAAAAATCTAAAAATTTTATGGTAGAATATTTACATATTAAACCAACTTCAGTTTAAATTCCAGAATTTTTGGATGCTTAACTTAATTTATATATATACTTTTGAACCTATGGGCTGTTTATGTAAAAATTTGATTAGCCTTGTTTCGAATGTTTTATTTTATAAATGATTACTTATTGTGAATTCTTGTAAAGGTTTGTGTATTGCCATTACATGATAAACATAACTAGTAAATGTTACGTGTTTTATACAGTTGCGATATAGTGCTATTATTAATTACTACATGTGAATGCTAAATATGAAAATGTGAGATTATAATAATATAAATATCCACTGAGTTTATTACTCAGCAAGTTAGTGTTTGCTAACTTGTAGATATTGAGGAACCGAAAAAGAACCAATGTAGCAGTCCAGTTGCAAGATCATCAAAAGATTTAGAAATGGCATATACTGAGTTGTTTATATAGAACTGTAATGTAACATATATTAATTATAGTTTAGAATTTTATTCCTCACTATAATAACTGTAATTGTTTGTAGAATAATAAAAATTTAAATTCTGTATGTCGTAAAAAGGACATATGAAATCCTCTTATAGGTTTATTTCTGTAAGCCTAGAAAGGGGCGTTACAGCTTCCTATATAAAATGAATTGCAGTATATTTTCTAAATTATTTATTGAGATATTGGAGAAAATTAAAGTCTTTTTCTTCTCCTTGTAACAATAATTGGAGTACATTAATAACCTAATTATGGTAAAAAATTACTTGTTTCATATTAGATGAAGTAGAATTAACTATAATTTCAACCTCTCACATACCATTACACCATAATATAATAAAATTGAAATAAGAACAATTATAACTAGATATCAGATAAGGCCTCAACCCTCCTCTCTCATGAAATTTTCCGTCTTCAACAAAGTTGGATCGTCAACATAAAATTCAAAACAGTAGCTATGTCCACGTTTCTAGTTAGACATGCGATGCTCACAAGTCTCACGTAACACAACAAATATTAAAATAAATAAATGGTATTGGGTAAGTAAGCATATGATTATAGATTAATGGACACATTTTTTTCTTTTTCTTTTTTTTTTTGTTGCAAGAGTTCTATATATTTTTTAAAAAAATTTTAAATTTACAGGAAAGTAGAAAAAGAATTCTTATTAAAGTTGTGATTAACAATATTTTTCATTTCAATTAACTTTTAGTGTTTACACGTCAGACTTAGAAACACGAATTAATCGCTATTTTTCTCACGTTACACAGTATAACTTCTAAGATAATAAACTTTTAGCAAATTGTATAGGGATTTTCAATCAAATAGCACAAATAAATTTT
>CATIWJ010159956.1:0-14803 GCA_949640765.1 Croton laevigatus | reverse complement strand
TGAAATAAAATGGTTATACTTGATGAATTAAGTAATAGGAAAATTGGAACCATAGCGAGATAAATGGAATTATGGGTACGTGCTATTTAAGTAAACAAATAGGTAAAGCAATTAAAGACTTATGAACATAGGGGGATAATTAGAGTGCGCTGCTAACATGATGGACCATGGTATAGTGGAAATAGTTATAAGGGAATTTGTTAATAAAATCAAATAGAGAATTAATTAAATTGTAATTCGATGACTAGCTGACGATGGGATATAGCCATGATATGGAAACGTAAGAGGACCGCCAGACGAGTACAGCATTTAAACAGGTTTGATACTTTACTTATACTTATTTATATGTTGTGGTGCTTGAATTGTTATGTGATGATGTGATGTATTGTTATGACTGCGTGCTACTTGTGATAATTGTGTTGCTATGAGATATTGTCGTATGTTATTTACATTTATTGGAGTAAAGTATCCACTGAGCTTCTAGCTCATCAAGTTAGTGTTTGCTAACTTGTAGGTCACAGAAGGCGAGAAGGATTAAACTAGAGGACTGGTATCGGAGGTACTAAAAGTTAGATTAGTGTGGCATATACTGAAAATTTGTAAAAGCTAAATTGTAAATTGTATTAAATGTATTCTATGTTGTAATGAAACAATTGTAAATTAATAAAAATTTTATGTTCTGTATACCGTATTAAGACACGTGTAACCCTCTTATAGGTTTACTTTGGTAGGCGTATAAGAGGTGTTATAGTGTATTATCTATAGAAGTGTTTATTTTCGGTTTATATGAGGAGTGAGGTATAAGCCTAGATTGCCAAAGTGTTTGAAAAATTTTTATGCATGATTCAGTGAATAGTCATTGGGACTATCAATGATAGTCACTGTTACTATTCACGGGTTGTTATACGTGTAGTGAAGCTCTGGCAAAATTTCTATACAATTGAACCTAAAATTTAACTAAGTGTAAAAAGATGCTAGTAACGTTAGAAAGATAGTTAATGCAGCTAGGTAATATTCAAGATAGACTTAGAAGTCGTAGCCCGAATAATTATGAATGACGTCAAGTAAATTGAATCGGACGTATATAAAATAAATGAACTAACAAGCGAAATAGAAAAGGGGTTATAAAAGAACCTAGAGACGTAAAATCAGTAAAACACTATTTATTTGGTCAATTTTCAAGAATAAATATACGAAAAGTATAGATGTATGAAAATAATCCGGTAGCATTCAAATAATAAGTAAAAGTTAGAAAAGAATCATAAACATTTATTGAACATACATAAGCATATATTATATATACATTTAGTAAGAGATCAAGATATAAGTTAAGTTATGAGATATGAGTTGTAAATAGGAATAAATGGAATTAAAGTAAAGTATAATAAAAATTTAAAAATAGAAGTATTAGAGGAAATATATAGTAAAATGAGAAATTAATTAAATTATGATTTGTAATCAGCAGGAAAAGGTCTAGTCATGGGAACACATATTACGAACAAAGAGTAAACAGACAACGACAACAAGTTTGGTACTTTATCCTTATTTAGTTACATTTAAATGTATGTGTTATGTATATGTGAATTACATTGCTATACTGTTATAGCATATGTTGTAGTGGTTCGCTACGTAAGTTACATAGGGTACCAGTATGTGAATTTCATTGAAGTATGGATCAAAAGAGTACAAGTAAACGATGGTTTATCATCTGTTTATCATTTGTTTGTCATTCAGACATCATGATATACATATGGCAATAATGCATTTTGAATCATTTGGAAACAAGTACAATGCATTATAAACAAACCTTGAAATACTAAGCTCTACTTGGTTTTGGTCGAACTAGGCGATAAGGGTATGACGCATCATATATTGGTTGCAAAGCCATCCACAGTACATTTGATATTGGATTATTGATTTGGATTGGCGCCTATTTACTGACAACGTCGGGTTACTTATAAATGTACCTGACAGTTATTGACAATGTTAGGTCACCTACAAGCGTGCCCGGCAGTTATTTGATATATGATATGAGAATTTGTTCAGTAGTTCCAGTACAACCGTACTATGATTATTGGATTAATGACCATTATTAGATCCATCTGATGCCTTATCCCAAAGTTTAGCTATTCATCTAGTAGAGTGAAGTAAATAAATAATTGCCTTCATAAATAAGTGTATTCACTTGTATATCTATGTGATTAAGTTATTCGTTTCACACACATGAATTGTAATGTATGCCGTTATTGTTTGCTATATGTGATAGACATATGACGCATATATGTGTGTTTACATTAAATAAGAATAAAGTACTCACTAAGCATATAGCTTAGCAAGTTTAGTTTTTGCTAAACTTGTAAGTTACGGAAAGACACAAAGGGAACCAGAACAACCAAATGGAGTCAGGCTCACCAGAAACACTAGAGTGGCATATATTGCAGACATAAGAGTCAGAAGTTAGAACAGACAATAACATAAAGAAGAAAAAAAATTTCCTCAAGTAATATTCTGTATACCAATTCGCATCAGATGTGGCACACTTAGCTCGGCTAATAATAGTTGGGTTAAAAGGTATTACAGTAGAGGCCTTTTTTTCTTTGACAACATTGCTCCCAATTCGATCAAAGACGAAAACTTTATTTGAAGAAGTCCCAAGGCAATTAAACACAGAAAGTGATGAGTGCCATAAATATATATATTTTTATACGGAATTAATGCATAATTTTGGTTATATTTATTTGTTAATTTGTCTTTTTAGCACTTATCTATTTTATTTTTATTTGTTAGGTTATATTCAGACATTAATATGAGAAGGAACATAAATTCGGGTCATAATTGAGTAATATTGTAGAAAAGAATGAAAATTGGGCGAATAGAAGAATGTTGGATAAAATCAGGTGTTTATTTAAAACTTTGAGTGAAATATAGGGCGGTTCAAAAAGAGGCAAAATGCAAAAGAAGCAGAGTATAGGTCTTGAAGTGGAATTTTGCTCAAAACTTAATCAAAACTTGCGTTTTGGCCTGGAATTAAGAGTAATGCAGATAGGTTTCAATTAGGTGCTGCGTTTTGAAGCAAAAGCAACTACTAGAAATAGTGGCTAAATGCACAGTTTTGAGAATTAAAGGGAGAGTTGCAAACTGGCAACATTTTTGTTAAAAGCTCAGTGTAAAGTATAAGGTGGAACTGGGCGTTTTGCTATGGAGAAAGAATGAAGTAGATTGGGATTCGAAGAGGGATTTCTCGATGAGATTGATTATCAGATTGGATAAACTGATCAAGAGGATTTAAGATTGGAGGTCCGATTCTTGTGGGTTTTTCAAATTTGAAAATCAAACTATCAGAAAAAAAAAAGGAAGAGAGGAGGACCTCGAGAGCCAGGGAATGCAGGAGAGAGTACAGAGAGAGATCAAGAGAAGAATGAAAAAAGGGAGAGAGAACATACCTAAGAATATAATTGAGGATCAGGGTATTTCCTCCTTTCTGATCGGAATTATCCGGCGAGCAGCAGGACATCACCAAAAATTGAAAAGAATACCCAGTGATTCTGATCTGGAACAACGAAGAACTAGAGATTCACAAAGGAGAAACCCAATTTCGAGAATAATTTTCGGACGAAGAACGAGAATCAAAGAGAAGGACGACAGAGCAGCGCCGATTTAAGATTACATCAGTCTATTTTTTTCATCTTTGTTATGATTTGAAATTTTGAGCTTTAGGTTCTTGTTGAAATTTTGCCTTCTATAGTTCTTGCTGACAAAAGAACTAGAAATAGAGGTTTTGGGAATGAAAAAAATCAGAACGAGAAAACAACGAAGGAACTGCAGAAGTTACAGAGGCATATTCGAATCTTGGAGTTGTAGAGTTCTTGGTAACCTGAATGAAGCAGAGCTTGAAGGAGCCAGTTCCTATTGAACGAAGAAGCAAAAGAAGCACACCAAAACACTGCCGTTTTAGTAAAGTACAGGGTAGAGTTTTAGTTTTAATTTTGATTTTGTTCTGCTTCTTTTTGTCTTGTTTGTTCAATTTTATTGAAATGGGTATGAAATTGAAATGTTGATGATGAACTGTTGAAAGTTGATGATGAACTGTTGATTATCGCTTGTGTTTGGATTTGGAAGATGAACTTTGTAATGTATTTTGCAATTTGATTTTTTTTTTATTAATTTTGATTATTAATTGCCGTTGAGATTTAATTGCGATTTATATTTGCTTTGAATTGGTTTCTGCTAGCTTTTTAATTCATTTATGTTTTTGCATTGTGAGTTTGAGAAAACCACTTGTG
Source organism: Croton laevigatus (assembly GCA_949640765.1). Taxonomy (NCBI): domain Eukaryota; kingdom Viridiplantae; phylum Streptophyta; class Magnoliopsida; order Malpighiales; family Euphorbiaceae; genus Croton; species Croton laevigatus. Next base: position 10,520 of record CATIWJ010159956.1, on the reverse strand, counting down.
AATTGATCACATGCAGTTAAAAAGAGATGCATGCAAACTTTGAGATAGGTCAACATAAATCCTCTAGATTGTAGTCAAATCCAATACTGGAGACTCATAAAACAGAATAATACAAGACTAGGGGTTTTAATTAGAACAAGAGTTCAATTAATCAACCTAGGATTAGATGTTAATTAGCTCGAGGCAGTGGTTAACATAATTCAGGAGTTTCTACGATCCAACGATAATAATAAATCAATTAATTCAAACAAATTGAGTTTAATTCTTAAGGGGATTCAAAATTTAGACATTGTTTGATAAATCTCTGCTATTTTCTTTGGGTTTTCTGAAGTGAGTTACTGTTATTTCTTTTTGTTCGTTGATTATTTTTTAAGTTAATTAAGTTAATCGCTTAAATTGCCAGCTATATAATAGAAAGAGAATTAGTACTAGTACTCGTTAGTCCCTGAGGGATACGACACTCGGTACTCCGGTAGCTATACTACGGAACGATAGGTGCACTTGCCTAACGAACCATGGCATAGTCGCTCAGACGTATATTAGAAGGCTTTGAAGCATCGCCCTCTGAGCTATCTTCACCACTGATGCAATTTGTAGCAACCTTTCTTATCTTCAAATGCAGAGGGGATGTCCTATGCCGGCTTTAGACTCTTGGTCAGTCAGTACTCTTCTCCTTCTATTCTTTACGAATTCCTTGGGAGGGTGCCTCTTTATTATGGAAATCATGTTTCAACTTGATCACATTCTTAACATTATATCCAGCCTTAGCCAATAACTTATAAGCATTTGGATCAAATTCGTCAGATCTTCTATTAGGCAACGCTTATTCTTCTTCTTGCAAACTTTGTGAAGATTTTGTAAAGTGTTGGTAAAGCAGATTTGTCGTTCTTAGTGCAACCAAACTTGTGACAGAAAGAGTTAGATTCTTTAAGCCTTCTGTAATATCTTCTTTCATCTTCAAAGTAGACACTTGAGCATCTTTGCCTTTAGACAACTGAACCTATCGAACCTTCACTTCTTTTGTTGCTGGTTATTTTGCTATCATGTTTTCCCTTTGGATTCCTATAGCTTCCTTTCTGAATTAGGCTCACTAGACTCCCTTTTGCTTTCTTGAGGAAGTGGAAGAATTTCTTCAATTATAAGCTCCTTCATGTAAAACTTTGCATTAGCAAAGTATGATTCTGCTTTAGTGAATGGCTTTAAACCAGTAACTATTGTATTTACTTGACCATCTTTTACATAATTAAAGCATTAATGAAACATTGACGGCAACATTTTATTTGCGAGAATCCATGGACCACCTAATAATGCATTATATGTGGTTATTGCATTAATTACATGGAAGAGAACATTAAACTTCATATCTTCAATATGTAGCTAAACTTGAATTCTTCCTACAGCCCTTTGTCCATTCTGGTTGAAGCCATGAATCATTAGTCGATTTTACTTTAACTCATCGATGGGTATTCAAATCTCTTTAAAAGTTTTAAGAGACATGATGTTGACTGCTGATCCAGGATCAACCAAAATTCTATTCACCTTCTTTTCACATATGTACACCGCCACATATAAAGGACATTTATGAAGTTTGTCTTTAAGCACACTATCTTCATCAGTGAAGGTAATCTTCTCAATACTGGTGAAATAGGCTTTCACTTCTTGAGCTTCATCTTTACTATCTGGACTTTCTTCCTCTTCAACATTATAACAGGAGACCTGAACTTCAGCGTTTAGAAAACCTTTTGCCATGAATTCTGCTAAAGTGACAGGTTTTTTATTTTCTTATAGAGTCTCAGTATCCATCCTTAGCACCCTTGACGCTCTTCTAGGTTTTCCAGATTTTGAAAGTTGTAGTGGCATAACAGATTTCTTGAGCACCTTGTTTTTATGTGGACTTGTTTTGTTTTGAAAAGGGTGCTTCTTTTTATTTCTTCTCCGAGTAACCAGGATCCAACCTTTATCGCCTGATCGATCTTCAAGAAGCTCATTATTTTGCTATTGTGAATAATGCTTAGGAGGGATATGAACCTTATTTGGGGAAGAAACATCAACTTAAATTGGGTCAAACATACCAAACTTTACAGTTATTTTTATAGGTGAGGAGGGTAAGCTACTGATAATAACCGTGGTGGAATTCACAGTCACCTCTTCTTCATTAAGGACTATGTCGCCATTCTCCAACAAATTCATAATTTTTTCCTTAAAAACAAAACATGTCATTATTGGGTGACTGATCAACTTGTGATACTTGAAATATTTGGGATCATTCACTTTGTTAGCTTGCTCCAGGTTGTTCATCTCAGGTAGCTGGATGAGATTAGCTTGGAGGAGCTCATCAAACATTCTTGACACTTCAGTATCTGTAAAAGGATACTATTTTTCTTGCCTTTCTTTCAATGAGGCCTTTGATTTTTCTTATTGAGAAGCTGATTTTTCTTCTTGTTTCTTCTCAACTTTGGAGTTAACTTTGATGGGCATTATGGAGACTACTGTTGCTTCCTTGCTTTTTGCCTTTTGAGCTATTTTGGCAAACCTTCGCCTTTCTTACTTATCTTTGTTCTTCTAGGGTTCTTGAACGGGGATGTCCTGATTCCCATTATATGAAATACTAAGCTCTATATCATGAGCTCGAGTCGTCAGTTCTTTAAATATATGGGGCATGATTCCTTACAAAATGTAGCGCAAACCCAGTACATGCCTTTGATACACATGTCAATTGTAGAAGATTTAAACAACTTATCTTTGCAATTGAAATTAAGAGTTCTCTATCTTTTGATGTAATCAATGACGGATTCCTCTTTCCATTAACGAGTTGCAGTGAGCTCAATCATACTGAGAAAGCCTTGGTGATATAAAAACAATTCAAGAACTCACGTTCTGGCTGCTCCCAACTATCGATAGTGTTGTGCCTAAGCTACCAAAATTCTAAGTCTTGAATATTTGACAAACTTACTTGAAATTGTGAAGTATATAATATTGTTTCAAGTTTTATTTAAGTTATTTTAGATAAAGAAAATAATGCTCAAGTGAGCCAAGTTAGAAAAATTGCAAAAGAATTGAAGTCCTAATCTAGCACAAGAGTCGCGCACAAGACCCGATGTCATGCTCATGACTCATATGCCAGACTTCATTCCTTAGCTCACGACCAGCCAGCATGCCCGTGACCAAGGTCATTTTCAGAGCTCAAAATTTTCCTTTACCTTTTGGAAGTCCCGCGACAAAGAGTTAAGCTCGAGACCTAAACACATATTGGTCGTTATAAAGAAAAACAACCTAGTGGTGGACGTTACGTATGCATCGCGATCAAAACGTGATTTGGCTAAAATTTTTCTCCGAAGCTACTGAAAGTCTCGCGACAAAGGATCTCAACCGCAACTGTAACATCAACTAGCCGTTGCAAGGTTCAACAGCTGAGTCGCGCTCGCGACCATGCCCTCACAATCGCAATATGCCTAATGTCGGACTCAACGGCTAATGCATTAAATGCTGAGTTGGAAAGCCCGTTTTGAATTTTATGTGAGAGTTCGCGCTCACGACAGTCAGATCGCGCTCGTGACGCTGACAAAAAAACAGAGCAGTTTTTCTTTGTTTCATCCAATGGCTATTTTATTTATTATGGGTATAAGTACCAATCAAAACTGTATTAAAGAGGTTACATAACTACTGTATTTATTCTACAAACAACCTCTTTGATCTTAAATCTTCAAACATTCAATTTCATTTAATTTTTATAAGAGTGTTAGTTAGGTAAGCCTTAAACCCAATCTTAGTTGTTGTGAGTGTTAGTTTTAGTGTAAGCTTTAAACACTAAGGGTTATTGTAAGTTTAAGGTAAGTAATAAACCCTAAGTTTAAGGTAAACTTGCTAAAACCTCATTATATTCCATTGTGATTAGTGGAACCCAATTCTTTTTTAAGATTGAAGAAGTGGATGTAGGTTAAGAGGTTGGACCGAACCACTATAAATTCTTTATTCATTCATCTTCCTTTTTATTTCACCAACTTTCACAAATCGTCATTAATTTTTAAATAAGCACTAATTCACCACCTCTTAGTGTCTACAGGGACAAACAGATAGATCTAGCTTTAATGTTTACGTACCAGTCAAAGGCATTACCATTTAGTGAGCAAACAAACTGCTTAACCAGTAAATCTTCACTAGTTCCAATGTTATTGCATGTTTCCACAAAGTGAGCAATATGCTGCTTTGGATTACCCTTTCTATCAAATAGTTGGAACTTTAGAAGTTGGTAATTTGCTAGCATGGTCAAACGATCAATTTTTGGGGTATATGGCTTGGAATATGTGTATGACAACTATGTCGAGGTCCCCATCTGATCCTTTAATGCTTCTTTGATAAGCTCTTTTAGTTTGATTGTAGAGATTAACCCATCATAAGCTACTTGCACAGTATCCACAGACTTTGTAGAGGAAGCAATTCCGATGATCTCTTTTTAGTGGAGTTGATGTTATGCTGGTGAAGATTCATCAACTTCGACCACATGCCCCTTTTCCAGCTATGCTTTCCAACTTTTTCATCAACGTTTCAATTTGATTATCCTTCTCACGAACAACATTGTTAAGGCTGTCTAGTTGCTTTTTCATAAAAGCCAGCTGGTCCTCCATTGATATTGCGCCTTTCATCATGACTGACATCGCACTTGAATCATCTGCTTCAAATTTTGCTTTTTATAATGCTGTTGGAGTAGATTCAGCAACAAAATCATGACTAGCTTCCTTCATGTTAGCCAATTCTCCATGCAGATCATTAGGAACTTCTGGCAATTGTAGTGGCTTTTCCTTTCAACGCTTTTGGGGTGATAATGATCTTTTCTGGTGCCATTGATGATGATTTGAAACTTGAAGGTTGCAAAGTGAAGAGATGAGAGGTAGAGAAGTCCTACTGGGCGTGTCAAAAATTTGTATCAACAAATTTTGTATTATTGAAAATAAGAAAACAAATAAAAGAAAATATAGCGGTTACAATCTCTATTGAAAATTTTCTGATTCTTCTCTTTGTGATGAACACGATGCGAGAGTCACAGAGACTTGATCTCGAATCGATTGATCTTGATTTGAGTTGAATTTGACTTGATTTTTAGCTTGATTTGAGCTTTTGAGCTTGGATTTGAATGACTACAAAGCTTTGTTGACGATCTTCGGACGAGCCTTCGAACTTCGAGGAGAGCTTTGTGTTTTTGATCGGTTAGAGTTTCGGAGTCTTTGATTTGCAAGAGATTTAGAGTCTTTGATTTGTCAGAGTTTCGGAGCCTTGAATTTTCTGCGTCCCTTCAAATGAAGAGAGACAGCTTATTTATAGAAATTTTGGAATGCTTGCCCACCAAGTGAAGTGATTGTTTAGTCCACTTGGCGAATTTCTATTGATCCCATCTTTTTATTATTATCATATAATTTATTTAATGTGATAATTATCCAAATGTTATTTAAATAACCATTTAATATTTAATTTAGCTATTTTATTTAATTTAGCTAATTAATTAATTAATAATTAACATTTTTTAAAAAAAAATTACTGTGCAAAGACAGGTATTCCTAGTAAGAGGATTCACCTAGAAGAAGGAAGTCAAATAAGTGCAAATGCACAACAAAGAGGATTATTAATTCATTTTTTAGCAATCAAATGTGTGAAAAAATTAAGCTAGAGGAGTATAAAATGCACCCGATGGTACTAATAAGATTTACCAGTAATTATTTTATGCGTTAAACATTCTTGCTTGTTTAAAACATAATTACTTTGTGTTTGCATTTTCGGATTGGTGTGTGGGTTAGTGAGGTAATGTAGTTAATTTCATTATTTCTTTCATTATGTATTATTGCACGCACACACGGTCTCAGCTTAGTTTGTGATCATGTCTAACAATTTTTGAATTACTTTTAAAAGTGATGGCATATTTAATTATTATTATGTGCATGACTATTTGCTATTCTTGAGGCCAATTTTTTATTTGTCATGAGTCGAGATAGAATGGATACATTTTGAAGTCATTATTTATTGCTTCTAATTATTTACTTGAAAACAAGTAAAGTATATGGATATTTGATAAGTGCTAGAGATGTATATGTTTTTATAGAGTAATGTTGCTTAATTTTGTTTATAATTAGTAATTAATTTATTTTTGTAACACTTATCTTGTTAATTTTCACTTAACAAGTCATAATTGAGCGTTATTGCAAAAAAGGACGAAAATAAGGCAACAATTGGGCAAAGAGAAATTTTTTAGAAGAAATTAGGAGTTTATACGTTATTTTAATTAGGAGAACTAAAGAGTTACGTTTTGGATTTAGGAGCTGCGTTTTGGACTTGAAATTAAATTGCTTAGGTGAAGATGTTACGTTTTGAGACAAAAGGAATTGTGCATGCTGCATTTTGGACGGAAAAAAAAGTGGTGTCAAAGTGTTAAGGTGCAAGGCACCGTTTTGGAGTAAGATTTTAATTACGAAAGATGTCCAAAATGCACAAGGAAGCTGAGTTTTGCTTGAAGATTCTGGCTGTGCAAAACACACGTTTTGGAAGGGGAAGAAAAGCTAGTCTATGCTACGCTGCATTTTGTTATGGAAAAAAGGGGGGCTGCATTGAAATGCAATATTTTGATAAACGTTGAAACATATTCTGCAACCAAGGAGGGGGGATTTTGATATATCAATTTTGACAAAGAACAGTAGGGAATTTTGGGGAAAAAAGGAAGTACCAGTCCTCATAGGAAAGAACATAATCAGAAAACAATAGTAATTCACGACAGAGAATAGTTAAAGCAAAACTAATTGAATATTCAGTTGCTTTTTGATCTGAAAAATGAAAGCAGAGGAATCCAAATTGAAAATAAAAATATCAAAGTTGTTACATTTGAGGAAAACAGAATTGATTGACAGAGGAGTTATTCACAATTTAGAACTTATAGTTGAATTTTGAATTTTTGCAGTGTTTCATAACCTGAAAACGAAGAAGACTGATTCTAAATAGATCAATTCTTCATAATCGAAATTCAAAAGCAGAGAAAGCTGATTGGGATTTGTACATTCCTTCATAATTCTGATTGGAAGAAGGTGGTGCTTCACGATTTGAAAAAGAGAAGAAGACCATTTTAAACAAACCAGCTCTTCACAATTAGAAATTGAAAGTAAAGGAACCAATTCAGAGTAAAAGCTGTTAGATCCGTTAGCACGAAAATAGAAAATAAATAAACTTTATTGATAAAAAATTACAGATATTAATTAAAATAAATAAAACATAAGCAGAATGTAAGTAAGGATTAACCCACAAACTGAACTTAAACCTTTAACCGAAAAAGGAGAAGATGAAGAAACCGAAATAGCCGATGCCTGTATGAACAGCCTCCTTAAGATGAGATTTGTCCGTGCTAGACAATTATCTCCCAGGATACAACAGTGAGCGTAGGCGAAGGCGAACACAACCGCGAGTAGAGCTTATTATTAGAACCTAGATCTAGAGACTGTCCAAACAAAAACAAGAAGGAAATAATTTTTGGAATTTTTATAAAGAAATTCGAAATTGTTGCTTGCAAAATTCGGATTGCCAAAAAGTGTTTAACATAGAAGACATCAACTGTTTTTATAGGCAGCCTGTGGAAAGATAAGATGGAGGTCTGGCTGTGTTTAAGTCGGATTCCATTCAGTCTTTAAATCAAATTAAAATAACTAAACAGATAAGGGATAGGGTTTTAATTCATAACTGTTAATTCATATTGAATTAGGACTGCAAAACGTGGAAAAAAGTAAAATTGGGCCGGGCCTATAGTAAACCCATTCAGTCCGGTATTCGCGACGCGTACAATGTACGGGCACACCATGGAACTTACTGGATCGGGATTGGGATTTGCACCCCCCTGCGCACCTCCGTGCGCGAGAGAGTATATCTTATGTTTATATTGTTACACCTTACAAAATGGTCTTTCAATATAAACCACACCAACATCCTATTATTTAATCAATGTGGGATTGGATACATTTCACCCATTTATTCCATTGTACCAAGCTCACTTTGAGCTTCAATTTCTCATTCACCTTAAATCCGTTGTGAGCATATAATATACCGTTAGAACGCTCTCATTGCGTAGAATACATTGACACATTTCATGTTATTCAAAACGCAATTTTATCCTTAAATAATTATGCTTAAGGTTGACAAATTATCACTTAAACACCCCAAAATTTCCAACAAAAGCATTACATGATGATTTTCAGAAGAGAACAGTAGTCGTATTTTTCATCGAAGGCGAAGAATCCATGCCTGAAGGGAGGTTAATGCTTTTTTTTTTGTTTTCCATTAGCTTCTGTTGAAACTGTAATGATGATGAACTAATTTGCCTTGTTGGTATCTGGATGAGATGAACCTTGGAATTTATTTTGTTATTTGACTTGTTTTGTTAATTCAATTGTTATTCTTGTTGAGATTCAATTGTGGTTTATATTTTCTTGAATTAGTTTCTGCTAACACTTTTGATTCAAATTTGTTTTTGCATTGTAAGATTGAAAAATCCACTTGTGAATTAATTACCCATACTTAAAAGGAGTTGCATACAAACCTAGAGATAGGTCGACATAAATCCTCTGCTTCTTAATCACTATTCTTTTATTTTCAGAAGTGAATTACTATGGCTTGCTTGTGACCAATTTTAATTATTAAATTCAATCACTTTGTTTTGTCAGTTAGATAATAAGAAGAGAGTTACTACTAGTAATTTTTAGTCTATGTGGGATACGACACTCGAAACTCCAGTAGCTATACTATAAAATGATAAGTGCACTTGCCTAACAGTCTGTAAAATAGTCACTTAGACATGTATCAGGGTGCCAAAGTGTCACTTTATTAGAAAATTGTAGAATTTAAGGAAAAATCATTCCCGTCCAAACACCCTCGAAAAACCAAAAATAGGAGGAGGTCATGACTAAGAAATCAAAGGAACAACTTGCAACATGTACGATTAGTTGGTCAAGTCATGACTAAAATTGGGGGACATCTATAAGCCTTCCTTATGGTTCTAGACTCACAAGGATATAAGAAAATTGATTCTTGGTCTGTACAGAGGTCGTTTCCACTTAGTTAGAGCACGATCGTCCTAACCCGTCCAAGAAGAAGGTCACCTACGTCTAGATAAGGGAGAAGTTGCTCTCGCGAGCTTAACTTCCTCAACCAGCCGAGCTGATGGACCCTTAACATCTAGAAGCCGCCTGGGCCCCGAAATTTACGATCCATTATCTCCTATTGGACAAGGGCATTCTTGGAATTTCACTACCACGAATTCCTTATAAATAGCCATCTCCTGGCACAAATTAGGACGAATAGGAACTTAAGCTTTCATGAATAATTGTTCTCTTCTTTCTTTCATGCATACTTTTGATTTGGGTAGGGTTTGAAAGGTGATCCTTGGAACTTTGTTCAGAATTTGCTAGTTATTCGTGAAGTGCCAACAAATGTAAACATAATTAATATGATGTACAAATTTAGGAGCAAAAAAGAAAATTTTTTTATTTCACATACACAATACATGGATGGAATAAGTAAAATAGACATCCATCTTAGCTTAGAACTTTGGCCAATAACATTTTTTCATCCTTGTACTATTACATTTTTGGAATTTAGGCTCCTCTTTTAATTGTGGTCTAATTTAGTCCCCTATTCTACCTAAAGACTACTCAGAAGCACCCTTCATCCACTTTTAAACATCACTTGAGTCGCAACCTAACGGAGGGTGGACCAATGCAAAAATGACGCTATTTCATCCCTAACCAATCACTCTATCAATTTTTCATATAGGCATTTTATCAAATACTTTCAACGCGCTATTTCCACCTCACTTCCTCTCTCTTTTCTTCTTAATCATCATACATGAAATTGATATGGTGATTGGTTAGGGATGAAACAACGTTGTTTTTGCATTGGCTGTAGGGGTTGACTTGCCCCATTACATTATGACTCATGCGACGTTTAAAAGCGGAAGAAGGGTGCACTTAGTCAGTTTTTTTGGTAGTACATGGGTATACCACACTAAGGCCATCTCCAACCCATCGTCAAATAATTCTCTAAAATGGAGACTGAAAATAGAATATTCCTAAAAGATACCATCTCTATTTTATATCAACACCAACCTTTCTCTAAATTTCAATCTCCAAATAATAAAATATTAATACTTTTACTTACTATATATTATTTTAATTATCTTAATTATCTATCTATTACAAATAAAAATAAATTTATTACAATATGCTTACTAATATATTATCTTAATTTTTTAATAATATTTTTATTTACATACAAATAATTATTTTACATAAAATTTTTTAATATTTATATTTACATAAAAATAATTCTTTTACATATAAATTTTTAATTTTTATGTGTACATTAAAATAATTATTTTCCAATAATTTATTGCACACCAATTTTTTTTCTATAAAAGGCAACACCATTACAAGTTAATTGCATCAACCATTTCACTCAAAATCATTGGTATACTTTCATATTTTTCAACCAAAATGAGT
>CATIWJ010159914.1:0-12699 GCA_949640765.1 Croton laevigatus | reverse complement strand
TTTCTTCTTGTAGTATACTCTCTTCTTCAAAACTCCGTGGAGACTTTGTAAAACCGGATCTTTCCTTACTAGTTTGGTAAGATCTAAAACTTGTAAAACTTTATTTTATTTAATGAAGTAATATTTTCATATTTCATATTTTATTTTGTTATTTATATTTATAATGTCTATATTTTGCTTTTGTTTATTTCCTTTTAAGAACATGTGGTCGGCCCTGCCGCCTGGTTCTTTTTAATTTCTTGTTTATATTTTTGCTTACATTTAATTTTTATTTATTCTATTGTAAGAACATGTGGTCGGCTCTGCCGCCTGGTTCATTTTAATTTCTGTATTTCTTTTCATTTTATGCTTTATATATATATGTTGATGTGAACTCCTTGACTTTAGAAAAACTATCTCCACTCTCTTTCTTCTAGCATTGCTACATAGGCTTCAACCAATATTTGGGTTGGAGGTGTTTTAAATCCATCCAACGGCATTTCACATCTATTCTTAGAAAAAACAAATGAATTATATTAAAAATTTTTATTTATTACTTTTTTTGAAAAAAGTCCCATATATTTAAATTTGGCTGAAAATAAATTTTAATTTAAATTAGGCTTCAACAAGCTGACATTTCAGTAAATAATATCTAGCAAACTTTTTATTTTTCTGGAGATCTGTTAGACATGTTCACGTTAAAATTTTTAAGTTATTGGTTATCCATTAAATTATGGACCCTAGAAAGGGAAGATAATAAAAAATAAAAGATACTACATTTGAGAGAGTTTTTTAAAAGTAAATCTCTACAAATAAACATCTAATCATGTAATTACTCGCACCTTCTATTTTAATTGACACATCAATTATAGTCTATATTATTAATGGCTAAGCTTTTCATACACTCAGACTAGTTCACATTAGTATTACTTTGATATTCCGTAAATAAAAAACAAGGTGGAGCCCAAATAAGACAACTAGAAATGCATATAAACTAAAATGAAGGGATGACTTTTCAACCATATATAGTTGTTTTTTTTTTTTTTAACAGCCAAAAAAACTTGTTTAGTGTTTTAGCAATGTTCAAATCCAGAGGATATCAAGGATTTAATAAAAAACAATTCAAGAAAAGAAAAACAAGAGCTCATGTTAATATGATTTTTTTTTTTTATTCTATCAAGTTTTCGAATACCCAACTACATTTTCGAATACGCAACTATGGATATTGACTAATACGAATTTAGATATTGGAAAGGATAATTAAAGAAGCAAGAATTATGAACAAATTTGCTGGCCTAATTTCTCATTTCCTGTTTTCTCCAAATTTCACATTAAAAAATTAATCTTTAAATTTTTAAAAATTGATAAACCTCTTTTTTCTCCTAATTTCACGCCACCCACCTCTTTGCAAATCCAGATTTATAGGAATTACTTTCCTTAATTTCCATTTTTTAAACATATTTCATTTGGAACAGGCAAGAGCGAGAATTTGCTGGCCTAATTTTCTTTCTATATTGTGAACAAATTTGCTGGCCTAATTTAAGAAAATGTAGAGGAATTAATCTATATGAACACAGTAGGATGTGGGATGAAGTTGCAATAGTTGTTCCATGCTTGAGAATAATAGGAAATGTGGGAATAGAACTTTCAAATGAATGTTAACCATTGTTCTAACAGAGGCTGTATGGAGATGGTAAGTCGTTTAGACTACAAGTTATAATTAATTTTCAGACTATGGCAGGAAATAATTTTCCTAATGCTATTTACTATGTACAAGAATTTCAAAATGCCTTGAATAGCAGTACGCTATGCAATTATTACAAAAAGAAATACTGCTCCAGCAATATGGAAACCTTCTCCAATAAATTTCTTGAATGTATTTTTGAAAAAAGTTCAAAAATAGTAATGGATGTCTTGAATGAAGCTGCGGAATCTCCACTGTAAATTGTAGATCTGGTATACTAATTGCTAGGGAACCAATATATGCAACACTCTGCTCATAGACCTTGGACAAGAGCTTCTATTGGGATATGCTAATATATCAATCAAAGTATATCTATGTTTAAATTATTTTTTTCTATTAGCAAATAAATATCTTAATTTTATTAAATTTTTTTTAATCTACATTTAATAGACCTAACAATGTTTAGTAATAATAACGTGTTCCATGTATAAATGCATTTATTTAGGAAATACGAATTATAAATGTATTTGAAAGATAAGTTATTGCTTATATTTGGCCCAATTAATTATTATTAGAAAACTGATATTCTTGCTTGAATCTCTAATCAACGTGTTACTAGAAAATAATCTTTTTTTTTTTCAAATAATAACACTATAAATATGCATTACAAAATGGATGTCATGTCTATGAGTTATTGTTGTCTCACTGTGTGGGTGCTTTTGCACCAACGTATAATAATTTGCGTTGGCAATGAATCGGGTAATTTTTGGTATCCACATTATTTGCCTTTTTTTTTTGGCCTGTAGGGTAGTGAGAAAATGGGTTATGAAAAGGGTGAGTTGTTTTCCACTACTTATTGCAAGGTCGAGAACCAATGTGTGGGTATCCGTAATTGCAAAACCCATTATTTTTTAAAAAATATATATTTATAATGGCAATGAAACTATTTCATTATTTTTATTAGTTTTGTTTTATATAGAGAATTAATTTTTAATTTTTCTATGATACTTAATTTGATTTTTTTTTGGATGCAAATGTGAAATTTGGAATTTTTAGCCTTTATCCTTTTTTCTTGTGTGGTTTATTGTAATTTGTAAGCGCATTTTTTTTAATATTTGTAAATTTTGTATTTTTTTTAATTTTTTATTAGATAATTTATATTATTATTAGGATATCATAATTATTTGATAATTTAGGTTTTTAAGTTAATTTTAATTTTTTATTAATTATAATACTTTAGGTATTTTTCAAAAAATAAAATTAAAAAATTAAAAAAAAAACGGAGTCCCTTCAGATACTTTCCGGTTGATCTACACGTCGCTGCCTGCATTGTTGCGTCCTTCACCTTCAGCCACCAATGATCGAAACTCAACAAGAAGGTTGAAAATCAAGTGGTCAACACGATTCTTGATGGAGAACTACTAGAAATGACTTGCATCACATCATAAATTTACTGTCTTTGAAATTCCAAGCGGCATTAATGCAAAAAATCGATCAATGGTTTCACTAGCTTCCAATGATCTCAAGGTGATTTGAGGGTACCGGACAACTGGTCTGCGCAAGGGCTGTCCACTGGTACCCTTCGTTCGTTGGTTGCATGACTTTTGACGTAGGCGCTAGGATTTTGGTCTCCTTCCTCAAAAGTTATCCGACCGCCTGTAAAGTTTTTGGTTTATTCTTTAAAAAAAAAAATAAAATTAAAGAAGAATGATCTTTTTGTAATTTTCAAAAACATTTGTGGTCAAAAAGAATATTAGTTCTAAATTAAGGGAAATTGACAACCTTTCATGTCCAAATCCTACATGGATAATATACTAGGTATATAACGTATATACCATAGTATATGGCTTAAATACATGGTACATGAACCATATAGCATGGGACATAGACCATCTTTATTTAATCTTGGATTTGACTTAAGACATTATACAACCAACTTCCTGGTTTATGAATGATCCACATAACAAGATATATGGATGTATATGGCGCATATACCAAGTATATGGCTTATACCAGGTATATGACGCATATATTAGGGTATATCGCTAATATAGTGGTACATATATCAGGGTATATGGACCATCTTTTAATCTTGAATTCGACTTAATATAATCAAACCTTGGTATATGGCTTATATATGAGGGCATAAGATTCATAGACCATGTATATGGCTCATATACCAAAGTATATAACTTATATACTATATATATGTCATATACCGGGGTATATGAACTATAACATGTATACCAGGATATATATTCATATACCAACTATATAGTTCATATATCAAGTTATATGACACATATGCTTGTACAAGTATATGAGTAGCTAATTACAATAGTTGCTTCAAAAATCATAAAGTATCCTTTTAAAATCTAAATATGATTAATAAATATTTATTGAAATCTAAATGGTTCTATTTTTAGTTTATACTCTTCAAATCTTTTGATAAAGCTGGTTGCTAGCATTTTTGGATTGTGTCAAAAGTCCAACAATTGAATTGAATTTGTGTAAATTAAATGATTTTTGGTTGTTAGCATGAAATTTTTTGGGAATGTCAAGTAATTGTTGGAATGTTGCCATGTTGTTTATGTGTGTCTGAGTTTGGAGAGCTCTTTGAGTTCTGTATTTTTTAGAATGAGAAAGGGATAAAAAAATCGGTTAATTCGAGTAATATATCCATAATTTAGTCAATTCGGTTAGTTCAAAATTTAAAATTCGATTAATCGGCTAAATTACCCGAACAATTAATTCAGCCAAGAAAAATACTTTTTTCCTAATAGTCTAATTCGATCAAAGTTCTACACGAAATTAACCGATCTACCCGAATTAATTTCTTTAAAATTCTTAACATTTTAGTAACTCAACTTCGGTCATTTTTGTTAAAATTAATCAAAGAAGTCTTAATTTTATCCTATAATAATCCAAAAGAAAGAATACATAGCAGAAGCGTACCAGATGAATTCATGATAATTTCAATTAAGGATGATGACTCGATGAGTTGTAATCTTCCAATTGTAAGTTTTCTTCATTTTCTTTGTTTTCTCTTCTAATGGGGATGAAGATGAAGATACGTATATTACAACTGGGGACCATAACTCCTTAAAAAATACTCCCAGTAGTAGTTATCTTTTAATTTTTAATATTTCTAACTTGGTCCCTCATCAAATTAGAAATATTACTTATGGCATCTACACAATATCTTTCATGATAATTATGCCTTTAGCCATAAAACTATATTTTAGATAGACCACTTTAATTTTTACTAACATAAAATAATGGCTTAACACATTTAGTTGATACATGTATGACCCAATTTAATATTTATTTATTTTTCTAACAATCTCTCGCTGGGTCACATATGTATCCTTATAAATGTATTAGACTTTATGAGCTCAAATTTTACCATTATAAACATGAGCCATATCTAAACAATCTCGTCCATCAGTTAAATTAATTTAGGACCTCAACAGTTTTCATTATATCATTCATAACTAAACCCATCAATGATCACTAATACTACCTCCGTTTTTTCAGGTTCTTTACGTTTCAATTTTTGGGTTTTTTTTAGATTGTTTACATTTCCATTTATAGTAAATTTTGTAATTGTTTATTATTATTTTTTATTGATATTGGTGAAAAAAATAAGTTTTTTAAAAGATTAGTAATTGTTTATTATTAAATCTGTTTTGGTATTGGTGAAAAATTGATTTTATTGGTATTGGTGAAAAGCAAATGTAAAGAATCTAAAAAAACAGAGGTAGTATTAATATAACCAAGTGACATAGATCAATCATGAAATGTGTAGCATGAAAATGATATGAATGTGATCTATACATGTCGATTTTCAACTGGTCCTGCTTTATTTTAGTGAGCTCATTTAATGACTTTATTAGTACAGACTGTGATAAACTGAATATCAAACTTAATTTCTGATCAGAAAAATATCTAAATACAAATGTATGCATGCACTAAGTCAAACATAGAACACAATATAATACAACGACATACACCCATTAAACCATAGATTCTTCATTCTCGAAAACACCCATGTGAGCAGTGTGCTCGTGAAAGACCTTTTGGGTAGAAGACCCTTTGTAAGAGGGTCTGCTATTATGGAGTTTGTCCCTAAGTGCTCTATCGAAATTTTTCCACTTTATACCCTCTCTTTTACAACTAGGAACTTAATGTCAATGTGTTTTAACTTAGTCGAGCTTCTATTGTTGTTAGAGTATAAAACGGTTGATTTGTTGTCACAATATATCTTAAGCAGTCTTTCAATTCCTTCCATAATTCACAACCCAGTGACAAAATTTCTCAACCAAATTCCATGGTTGGATGCCTCATAACATGCTATAAATTTTGCTGCCAAGGTGGACGATGCAATAAGAGTTTGCTTGGCACTTTGCCAAGAAATTGTACCACACCAACTAACAGATAGATGCAGCCTGAAGTGGATCTCCTACTATCTTGACATCCAGCGAAATCAAAGTGAGAGTACCTAATGATGTCTAAATGGTCTGACTTCCAATATGTGAGCATATAATCACTTGTTCTCTTCAAATATCTCATAATCCTTGTGGTTGCTTTCCAATGATCCATTCTTGGGTTGCTTAAGTATCTACCTAACACTCCAACAATACACGCTATATCCGGACATGTACATACTTGAGCGTACATCAGACTCCTTACAGTTGATGCATAAGGAATCTTCTGAATTTCTTAAATCTTAAGGCTCCCTTTTAGGCACTGATTGAGACTAAATTTATCTCCCTTAGCAACTAAGGTGTTGCCTGGTTTACAATCTTGTATGCCAAATCTTTTAAGCACCTTATCAATATAGCTTCTTTGTAATAATCCTAAAATACCTTGAGATCAGTCCCAATGTATTTGGATTCCTATTACAAAGGAGGCATTACCAAGATCGTTTACCTCAAAATTTTGTGATAGAAATCTCTTGGTTTTCATGTAAAATGCCTATATCATTAGTGGCAAGCAATATATCAGCATATAACACCAAGAAATGTACTTACTTCTACTAATTTGTGCTACACATAATCATCAGCAGCATTCATCTTGAAGCCAAATGAGATAAGTACTTGATGAAACTTATGGTACCATTGACGAGATGCTTGTTTTAGCCTATAGATGGATTTTGTCAATTTATAAATCATCTTCTTTGGGTCCCCTGACACAAAGTTTTCTTGTTGCACCATATAGATTATTTCATCAATGTTGCCATTGAGAAATGCCATGCCATCTTGACATCCATTTGATGAAGCTCCAAATCATAATGTGCAATGCGAGCCATAATTATCCTAAAAAAGTCCTTCGATGAAACTGGAGAGGTCTCTTTATAGTTAATCCCTTCCATTTGAGAATCACCTTTAACTACTAAACAAGCCTTATACCTCTACACATTACCCTTTGAATCTCGTTTGGTTTTAAATATCCATTTGCAATCAATGGGTTTCGCACCTTCTAGTAATGGGACAAGTTCCCAAACCTTATTGTCTTGTATAGATTTTGTACTCTTCATTCATTGTTTGAATCCACTTATTTACTTTGGAATCTTACAAGGCTTAACGGACATTGACTAGATCATATTTCAGCATACCATCATTTTCCTCATGTTCTTGGAGATATACCACAAAATCATCCGAAATGGCATGTCTCCTTTCTCTTGTGGATCATTGCAAAGGCCATGGCACTTGAAGTGCTGGTTGTTCTTAAGGATGTTTAGTTTGTTCTTCAGAAATGATTTTCTCATCTTGAATAAGAGATAGAATGACAGCATCTTGTTGAGTTTCTGAATTTGCCTCATCTGTGGCAATCGTAGGAATTGGTTCAGGAATGAGAACCGATTCTTCCCTAAAGATAAAGTCTTTAATATTATTTTTATTTCTTCTCTTAAACTCAATATCCTTAAAGAATGTTGCAATTCTCGTCTCAAAAATGGATTTTGCTCAGAATAACCAATAAAGTAGCTGCTCACTGTTCAAGGTTCCAATTTCTTTTCATTTGGCCTATAAGGCCTTGTTTCAGCTTGACATCCCCATACATGAAAATGCTTTAGACTAGGCTTTCTTCCTATCTAAATCTCATAAGGAGTTTTAGCAGTAGCTTTAGTTGGCACTATATTTAGAATGTAAACTGTAGTCTTTAGTGCCCTATAGTGACTCTGGTAAGGTTGAATGACAAATCATACATCTTACCATATCCTTAAGACTTTGGTTTCATCTTTTAGCTACACCATTCATGTTAGGTGACCCTGGCATAGTGTACTATAGGACGATTCCACATTCCTCTAGGTAATTGGAAAATGGTCCTAGACGTTGTTCACCTGAACTGTCATATCTGTCATAATATTCACCTCTACAATCAGATTTGACATTCTTTATTCTTTTGTTGAGTTGGTTCTCAACTTCAGCCTTAAATGACTTAAAAAGATCCAAACATTGCGCTTTTTCATATATGAGCTATAATATGCATATTTAGATTAATCGTCAATGAATGATATAAAATATTGTTGATCATTCCAAGAAGGTGTAGGAAATTGCCCTTAAATGTCAGTACATATCAATTTTAAGACTTTTATAGCTCTATATGCGCCCAATCTCTTTGCTTTGGTCTGTTTACCTTTAATGCACTCAACACAAACATTAAAATCTGTAAAGTCTATAGAATCTAAGATTCCATCTAACATAAGTTGCTCAACTATATTTCTAGAGATGTGACCTAAGAGCTTGTGCCATAATGATCCTGAATTTGCATTATTCATTTTTCACGTAGTACCACATGATTCCATAATTAAAGATTTATGATAAGAAGCTACAGTATCAAGCAAATATAGATTGTCGTAAACCACAAATGAACTAGTACCAATAAAATTTGAATTTAAAGACAAAATAACTTGATTGTTTTCAAAAGAACAACAATATCCAAACTTGTCCAAATAGGAAATCAAAATTAAATTCTATCTAAATGACGGTACAACAAAAGTGTCTTTCAAATCAAAATAGTAAGCAAAAGACAATAACAACCTAAAATGCCTTATAGCTTCCAATTCTGCCAATTTTCCATCTCCTACATAAATGCATCTTTCAGCATCACTTGGCGTTCAGTAGTTTAGGCAACCTTGTATTGAATCACTGATGTTAATAGTTGTAGCAGAATCTAACCACCAAGTGTTTTTAGGTGCTAAAGCCAAATTTACCTCAGAACAGACCCAAGTAAGGAACATATCTTTCTTTACGTGCCAAGCGTGATATTTGGTACAATCCTTCTTTGTATGTCCAGGCTTTCCATAGAAAAAGCAACCATTACGCTGACTTTGCTTCTTTTCTGCTAGATCTTTAGTAGCTTCACTCTTGGTAGCCTTATTTTTCCACTTTTTTCCATTGTCCTTTGAGGTGCTAGCCAAGTAAGCACTTTCTGTCCTTTCTTGCTTCATCCTTTCTTTTTCGTACACACAATATGAAATGAGCTCATTTAGAGACCATTTCTCCTTCTGACAGTTATAACTGATCTTAAATTGATTAAATTGTGCAGAAAGAGAAATCAAGACCAAATGTATGAGTAAGTTCTCATATAACTCAAGATTTAGGGCCTTAAGCTTGGAAGCAATATTAGACATTTCCATAATATACTCCTTTATATTTCCTTTGCCTTTATATGTGCTTGTTTCTGCCTTATCACTTTTGGCTAAGCGTTTCTCAATCTCGGCAGGGAAATCTTTGGCACTAGTTATCCCTTCGGATACTCGCCTTTGGAATGCTGCGCTTAATGATCATTAGACTCATGCAATTAGAGCGGTCTCATTTCTCATAAAATTTCCTCTCATCGGAGGTACTAGAGTCCATAGGAGAAGCAGGCTGTTCAATCCTAAGTTCAAGGTCAAGATCCATGCAGCCAAGAACAATTAGGATGTTCTCTTTCCAATCCTTAAAGTTGGTACAACTAATGACTGGAACTTAATTCAAGTTAGCAGATACTGTAGCAAGAGTAGCTATTGAGAGAACAATATAATCCATATAAATATACTCTCCTTAAAGATAAAAAATCAATCATCAAACAAATTCAAATAATGACATAACCCATCTCAAGATACCTAGTGCAATATTAATATCAAGTCTTTGCACAGTAATATTAATTGCTAGTGGTACCTTGTTGTAATGATCAAACATTGACAATAATGCATGTCAAATAATGAACCCATCTTTGGATTGATTGATTATTTACATGTACAACCTTATAATTATCACATGTTCACCATCACAAGTGCATATATAATCTAGCCAAATACTACTAATCTTCATTTGGGCCAATTAATACCCGTATAGATATACATATATACACAATATTAATCATTTATTCAAACCAGAACCATTATTTGAATTGTGATAAAATACAAAAAAAAAAAAAAATTATATTGCTAAAGTATTTGCAATTTTCATATAGTAACAGAAGATCAAACTATATACACATGAAAATCTCATCACATTATTGTTTGAAAACCCTTTCTATTTTATTATTTTATTGAAATAAAATAAAATGAAAAACAAAGAAACCCATAAAGCTTGTGAAACGTCACTTTGATCAATGTAATAAATTCCCTTTTCTTTTAAACGATGAATAAAAGCATGGCACAACATGTATCTCTATCATTAAATGCTAAAGATAAGAAATTCACAAATTGTCAATTCACTTTTGCAGAGCCAGCAATACATACAGAAACTGTCAAACTATCAATTCACTTTAGTACAAACTGTCAAGCACGGTACAGTAAAAGATAAGAAATTCACTTTTGTAGAATTAACAAATTGTCAATTCTCAATGACCATATGCGCTACGGCCGAAAACTCCCTTTCTTTTGTTTAATTACAGGTTCTTTATTCAAACCCAAACAAAAGAAATATATATATTCTTAATTATCACATAATTTTTTAGGAATTATTGATAGGATGGCTCTGATACCATAAGTTAAAATTAATCAAAAAAACCTTAATTTTATCCTACAACATACACATACACATCATTTGATTACTAATTTTCTATATTTGGACTTTTTCTAGTTCGAGTTTTTCATTTTGGAGTGTATTTCGGTGCATTTGATTTCTTTAAATAAACCAATGGTTTTAGGACACATGTAATAGAAACCCAAATCATAATTTAGGAATGGATGGAAAAATAACTGGCTGATTTTTTTTCTAATGATATCATTTGAATGTAATAACAAATAATATGCCCACACACATATAGGACTATGAACAATTTTTACCATACAGTAGGAAGTTATATTTTGGGAACTCTAGAATAAATATTGTTTTGGTTGTTTTATTAAATCTCAGAAATTGAACTATTTAATAAAAGAAAACATTAAAATATCCATATAATAACTATTTTTAAATAAAAAAGTAAGGATAAAATAGGAATTTGGCAGTTACTTCTCATAAGGGGAATTTGATTTTTCTAATTTCAAAGCTTCTCTAAAATGCAATTGAAATTATTTGGAATATTTGGTTTCTTATCATCACTATAAATAATATTACCTCCCAATGGATCTGAAAATATCAAACCTTATTCACAAATATTTTGACTTCGCTCATAGAAATCATGTCCTCCTTTCAGAAACTCCTCTCCTTTTGCCTTATTTCTACGTTCCTACTTTCTTTTCACATCCTTCCCTTTGCTTCATCTGTTGTTGCTTCAAACAGATTAGTAGAAGAGGCAAATTCTCTTCTCAAATGGAAAGCCACTCTTAGTAACACCACCCAGTCTTTCCTTTTCTCGTGGAACACAAGTCATTCAACTTGCAACTGGATTGGAATTGACTGCGATGGGGATGGTAGTGTTATCAGTTTAATCACTGGGGAATTCTATTATGAAGGAACGCTTGATGGTCTTACTTTCCATTCATTACCCAATCTTGAAAAGCTCGATCTCCTAGACAACTCATTTTCTGGCTCTATTCCCTCACAAATTAGTAACCTTACCAAGTTAACATATCTTGACTTGTCAAATAATTATTTCTCCGGAACTATTCCACCTGAAGTTGGTAGGTTGACAGCTATTTATATGCTTGATTTTTCCATAAACAAACTTAGCGGTGGAATTCCGGCAACTTTTGGTAACATAACCTCTCTGCAGTACTTTGTTCTTTCTGGTAACCAGCTCTCCGGTTCCATCCCCAAAGAATTAGGAATGTTGAGAGATCTTTCGAACCTTAAGGTTGATGGTAACCAACTCTCTGGTTCCATACCTCACCAAATTGGAATGTTGACATCCTTAACAACCCTCCTTCTTAGTGACAACAAACTTTCTGGCACCCTTCCTTCTACTATGAGCAACCTTACTAGCTTAAAAATCCTCCAAATAGACAATAATAATATCAGTGGCCAACTCCCAGAAGGTTTGTGTTCTAGCAAACAACTTCAAAATTTTTCTGCATTTGATAATAATTTCACCGGCCCAATCCCGAAAAGCTTAAGAAATTGCAGCAGCTTGTTAAGGCTCCGTCTCGAGAGAAACCAACTTACAGGAAATATTTCTGAAGCTTTTTGGAATGTTTCACATCTCTACTATTTAAATTTAGAAGATAACAAATTCTATGGTACAATTATTTTAGCATCATCATATAAGATAAATTTTAAAATTCAAAATTATGACAACAATTATTATTTTCACATAATAAACACTCCCTTATTGTTGTTGCAAACTTACAAGTAATTGGATAAATATGCAGAGCTAGCATACACAATGATAGTGAATGAAAAGTGCGACGTCTATAGTTTCGGTGTAGTGGCTCTAGAGATTTTAATGGGAATATATCCAGGTGATCTCATCTCATGTCTTTTATCATCTTCAACTACAGAGCATCAAATACTGATAAAAGACTTGATCGATCGACGTCTACCAATGCCTCAAAGTAAAGAGTCAAAGGGAGTGATCCACATTTCAAAACTTGCATTTGAATGTTTGAATGCAAATCCTGAATTTCGGCCAACCATGTGGGAAGTTTCTTCAAAGCTAGTAGC
>CATIWJ010159808.1:0-11002 GCA_949640765.1 Croton laevigatus | reverse complement strand
AATAATAAAATTACATCATCAAAGCCTGCCAAACCATGTATTGTCTTCCTTCAAAAACTATATATGGGACCTTACCAAACACATATTCTCTTCAATCCACTTCATAATTAATTATATATCTCCAAAGATATGGCCACTCTTTATGTAACTTCCTCACTGAGTTTGGGTTTTGTTGTAATCTTACTCTGTTGCTTGCTTGGTTATGGTGTTGATCCAACTCAAGATTTTGTAGAACATCCTTTTAACCAATCTTTTTATTACATTCAAAAACCTTATGATTTGAAAGTTAGTGACCGTTATAGCTTTGTTGATGGCGTCCATAAGTTGTGGGTATATTCTACTGATAAGCCTTTGGCCAGGAGTAGTCCCACCAGGCCTCGTTCCGAAGTCATTATTAATGTGAGTAATTCTTTAATTTTTACAAGTATTTTTTTTTAATGTGAGTACTTTTTAAATGTTTATTAGCTTCGGTTTTTAATGCATTTTTATTATTGCCTAATTGGAAAATTTTTATTTTTTAGACTAATTTTTTTCAAAAATATAAAGTTAAATAGATTTCAATTAATTAGATGGTTGATAACTTTTTTTAAATAAATATTTCATTAGGATTAAATATTTTATTATAAATTATTTTCTTAAGAAATTAATATGATTAATATTACATGTATTTTAAAAAGTAAATCAAAATAATAAGTATTTATAAAATTTGATCACTAAAAGGTATAACAAACAAGGCTATAAGTATAAATCTCAGGAAAGAAAACCATTTCTCCAAATATAAATCTTATTTAGAGTGATTTGAAGTATTAAATTACTTATAACAGCTAAAAATATTTGTAAAACAGGGATATAATTATACTTCTGGTATCTGGCAATTCGAAGGGGAAGCATATGTACCAAATGGTACATCTGGAGTATGTATCTTTCAAGTGTTTGGAGCAAGCCCTAATGCCACAATTACAACAACACTAATGCTGAGAGTGTACAATGGCTCCCTAACATACTACACCGACCCAGTCATTATTCCTGAAATTTACGACAGGTGGTTTAAGGTTAATGTAATTCATGACATGGATGCTTCAAAAACTATGGTTTATATTGATGGAGTTTTGTCCTATCAAGGAGTTGGACGTGGAGGTGCTTTTCATTTCTTCAAATTTGGTGTCTATGCTCAAAAAAATGACTCTTATTATATGGAGTCTCGTTGGAGAGGAGTCAGAATTCTAACAAAAGGTCCCTTTTCTCTTGCTCAAAACCACCATCCAACCACCCACTAAATAGAAAATTAGGACTTTATTACTACAAATTAAATGTATTTATGCTGCAAAACAAAAATAAAAACACACTAAATTAATCATTAGCAGCAATTTTATAGATTGTGTAACAAAACAAAACAAAAAAATTTTTAATGTATAGTTATCGTTATCGTTAACAGTTTTTAGTAATAGCACAAGTACTAGTAAAAGTTATTTCCGTATTATTAAAATTTTCTTAGAAGTATAAAGTGTTACCCATATTTTTAATAATCTAATTCAGACAGTTTCATTTCTAGAAATTTGATTGTGTTATATTAGGTATGTATGATCTAATCATGCATAGCCAAAAGTGAAATTCAAATATATATATTTTTTTTCTCAACTAAAGTTGTCATTTTAACAATAGGTTAGACAAATACCTTGTGAAAATTCGTCAAAAGGTCGATTGACAACGATTCAATATGACATCTTTAGTTGAGAAAATAACAAAACAAAATCAATATGAACCAATTATTGAAAACAATGGAAAATATGGAAGAAGAAAATGCTGCTTCAAACTTCAGTCAATTCAAAGCAAATACTGACTTATATAGAATTATACACACAAGCTACAGAATTTTAAATTAAACACTTAAACAAAAGACCTTATCTCTAATCATACTTATCCTTATTTCACGACTCAAGATTTGAATTACTTGCATCAGTTAATATCTTCCCACAAGCTGACCAGAGGTTGAAGGCTCAATTTGGTGTTAAACTATTGTTCTTATGATTCTTGAGAGCAATCAAAACTACTTGAGAAGTTTCTAATCCACTAACAAGTCAACGAATTTCTTAAAATCGATCAAACATTTATCATTCGTGGTTTTGAGTTGTTTGGTGTTACCATCGGGATAATAAATTTTTGCTCTTTTTCTCCATAACTGATAATTGTGTTGTGTCAAGTTTGTAAGTTCGGTAACTATAGTTTTTTAGTTGTTTGGTGTGTTTTTTTTAAAAAAATTGATTAGTGCGTATTGACAACGATTAGAAGGACGGTTTCAATTGGTGACTTCCATTTTCGTTTTTCTCTAATTTTTTTTAACACAACGATTTGGAAGTGTTTTTTATTTCTTTCAAAGTTTTGAAAGGAAACAATATGGGCAAAGGAGCGGATTGGGAACAATTTGGGTTTTTTTTTTTTTTTTCGCTTTCATTCTTTCCGATCGTTTATAATTAAATGAGTTTGGAACTGTAGTTTGAATTTTTTTTTTGGAGAAAGGATTGATTAGCATATTTGATTCTAAGAAGAAAATATTAAAATAAATTCGGTATGAACCGATTATTAAAAAACAATGGAAAATATAGAAGAAGAAAATGTTACTTCTAGTTTCAAGTAATTCAAAGCAAATACAGACATATATAAGCTTATACAGATAAATCATAGAATTTAAAATTAAACTAGCAAATTATCTATTAACCAGATACACTTAAACAAAAGATCTTATCACTAAATATCCTTATCCTTATCTCCCGACTCCTGTTTTGAATTACTTGCATATATTAATATGCATAAGTGCGTGAATTTCTAATTTCTAACATAAATTTTCTGAACATAATTGGTTATATACAGTTTGTTTCATTAATAAAATTTCGTGGCCATAAAACAAACAAACTTGAAATTCCATGCTCCTTATGGAATTTCAACAGTTTCCAGTTTCCTAGTAGCGTTCTCTTGATGAACTTCCTCCTCTATGAAGCTAAAACAGAATGCTTTACTCCATTATACCTCAAACTTGCCGGGTGTCTAAAAATAACTGTATCATACCTCCTCCTATTTTTCCATAAAAATCATCAATCATTTTATCGAGTAGATGGTGGGCAAGCGAAAGTGTAGCCAGAGATGTTAGCTTGTTTAATTTCAAAGTTTTGTCTTGTTCATTTCTATTTCTATCCAAATGATAAAACCATGAATTTTTTACTTAAATTCATTCTTCTGAGTCATCAACATTAATAATTTGATCATATCCAATTATTCAATTGTACATCAACAATTCAATCAGATTATTAATAAATTCTACTTTAGCAAGTCAAACTTGTTGTTCGAAAAATTTTCCATGTCACGTCCTATAAACTGGGTCGGAACGCTACAACGGTCTAACTATTCCAACTATATCAAACTTATAGTAAGAATAAACAAACTCATAAATGAATAAACTTTGAATCTTATTTCCATTAATAACTTCAATGTACAGTCAAATTACAAATTTTGTTCATATTATGTACAAGCCAATAAACTATATAACTCTCTCAAGCTATACAAATCTTACAAATATCATAAACTAATACAATAAACTGCTAATGATGACTTCACAGATCATACCAGTATATTCTACTCACATCTGGCTACTGCTCCAACTTACAAGTTTAGAAAACACTAAACTATTGCTTAGTTGATACTTTAATTACCAGCAAAAGTAATAACATTCATTTAAAAATCAAGTTATAAAAAAACTATTCAAATTCTTACTTTAAAAGCATATGCATAAACTTACTACATGAATAACTTATAAACTTTCATAAATATCCAACTTCAAGCTCTAGAAGATAGCGTGACAGGTTCAACGACTAAACAAGATAAACTAGGCTAGCAATCAAAATTACCCTTCTCCGGTGATAAAATTCCTTTCTCGGAATATATAATAGAATACAAATGTGATATCACACCTGTAACTAGACTCGATACCAACCCTTTATTTTTTTTTTTTGCCAAACTCGATACCAACCTTTTACCAAATGCAAATGACCTCTAGCACAAATGACCACTCGATACCAATCTTTATTTTCTTTCTATTCATAATTTCATTCTTTGTTTGGATAGAGTGAAAAATAAAAGAGAGAGGATGGAAAATTAAATTAATTTTATAATAGGATGAGCTTGTAAAATAGGTTGTATGTTATTTTCCTTCCAATTTGGGAGGAAAGTGTTTTGTTTGTTTATTTTCCTTCCTTTCCAAACATGAAATTTGTAGTTTTTCAATGCAAATCCTCACATATTTTCTTTCCTTCCAACTTTGCTTCCATTCCAAACACTACCTAGGATCCATTTCTGCCTTAAGAATGATGGCTGCTCCTGTTGAGTGACCAAAGCGAGAACATGGAAACCTAGGATGATTTGTTGCAACTTTGTCAAGCAATGATGTCCTGGTACAAGAGGAGAAACAACAAAAGATAAGGTAAAGATAACCATCTATTTATATGTAGCATTGATTGGTAATTTAACTTGGAACTACCTTGATGTTTTGGTTGGTGCATTAATATGCGGCTTCCATTTGAAATTCCTTTTCTTCTCTGAAATTATAATAAAATGATTTTTTGGAAGAGAGAAAAAAATGAGTTGATTAGTATTAAAAAAAAATATTAGTTGTGTGTTTTCTTATTTTAGAATTTAGATAATGAGTTGATTTTCTCAATTAATGTGGCATAAATGGGACAATTTTTTTTTTTTTTTAAATTATGGTCCAATCTCAAGAATCATGAATATGTACTATAAAATAGAAAATTATAAAAAATGATATTGTCAAGAGACTGTTTTGGTAAAGATATTAGAGCATCTCCTTCAATGGCAATGTGGATTGCAACTGATGTGTCGATTGAAACAGAACGTGTAAACAATTACGTGACTAATCGTTTATTTCTAAAGTTTAACTTTTAAAAAATTGTCTCAAATGCAACATCTTTCAATTTACATTTGCTTCTCTTTATGGGTCCACAATTTAATAGATAAACAATCACGTAACAACTTTAACATGGACAATGTCTAGCAGACTTTTTAGAAATAGAAGATCTGCTAAATATTGTCTATTGACATATCAGTTGGATGGTCAGGCCAATAGACACAATTTACTGTTGTATTGGAGATGCTGTTATAAATTTATAAACCATTTATTTAAGCTAATAAGACTGACACTAACCAATACAAGTATTCATTAAAACAAGTTCAAACTCCTTTGTTTTGCAGATAAGGAAATCCTTTTCAAAAGGAAGAT
The DNA here is from genome assembly GCA_949640765.1 of Croton laevigatus. Classification (NCBI taxonomy): domain Eukaryota; kingdom Viridiplantae; phylum Streptophyta; class Magnoliopsida; order Malpighiales; family Euphorbiaceae; genus Croton; species Croton laevigatus. Next base: position 5,718 of record CATIWJ010159808.1, on the reverse strand, counting down.
AAGGAAATAAAGTATCAAACATTGATGACACCATTCATCTTTAACAATTTATTGATTTTTTTTTCTGAAATAAAATCCTTTAAAGTTTTTTTTTTTCATAAATTTCCAGTATATTAATTAATAATAACAAGGAAATAAATCGTATTTTTTTCATAAAAGAAAAATAATAAATATAAATTCAAAAAATTAATTAAGTTTTTTTTTTTTTGAAAATGATATTAGTTGGGTAAAACTCTAGTTCTTACACTATTTGAATTTTTTTTTTTAATTGTGTCATTTCAGAAAATTAATAATATCTTATACTCGCAAAAATGTTAGAGAAACTAAACTCTAATGAAGGAATATGTCGCACTAGCATATACTCCATTATAAAAGTATTAGAGATGCAATTTAGTTAGCTAAAGTGAAATTTGGATATTCGTCCCACCCAACAAAAAAATTGAAGTCTATTAAAAATGCTTTATTATGAGATATTAAATCATGTCAAATTTTCTCTTTAAATTTTTTTTTTAAATTATTATGTATCAAAATATTTTTACCTATTATAAATTTATTCATTAAAAACTACAAATATAATTTTTTTTAATATTAAATATATATTTTGAAAAAAAATATATAATATTCAAATATTTATAAGATTTTGAATATTTTTCATAAAAATAATAATTTATTATAAATAAGAATGATGGTAAAGTTGGTAAATTTGGATACTTGCCATTCTCTGCTATATTTTAAGATAAATGGGTAAATGCTAAGGAAGTATTCAAACATGCATATAGTAAACTCTGTAATTTACAATGGGTATGTATTCAATATTTAAAATTCAAAATAAGAAATTACAATAAAACCATAAGACTATTTAAATTACACCTATATAAAACCATAAGAATATTTAAATTACACCTATGAAATTCGTTGAATAGTTTATATTTTATTGTCATTTGATATTTTTATATATTTTTAAAAGAGATAATAAAAAAGAAACTCCCTATGTTTATACTAAATATACAAAAATCTCCCTGTCTTTTTTTTTTTTCAACAAAAACAACCTCATTTTCTATTACCGTTAGACATTTTCCTCATTTTGTCTATTTTTTGTGTTAAAATAACGGTTCAAGGACTAATATGTAATTTTTACGAGCTATTTTAAAAAAAAACTTAAGAAATAAGGGACTGTTTTAAAATTTTTCTATCTTATTCCTCCCCAACCCATCAGTCTACTACCCTTCACCGTCGGCCGAAAAATTTATACCTTCTCCAACCCAAAGCCACAACCAGCCACAAACAGCATGCTTTCAAAATCAAATACAACAATTTAATCAATTTTAAGTTGTAAAATAAAAGAAAAAATGAATCAAAACCGAAAATAAAACTGAAAAAAGAGGTGAAGGAAATCTTATTTTCACTTTTGCCGGCGGTGGCTGTTCTTCTTCATTGCTTTTCTATGCCCAAATCCAACCTTTGGTTTCAATTTGCACAATCCGCTGGGTATTAGAGGCTTGTCTATGGCTTCCTACATATTGAAACAACCTGTTCTTGATCCACAAAAGTAGGTGAGCTATTTTGTTTTAATTATGCTTTTCAGATCTAAAGTGGCGGAGGCGTCCAATTAACAAATCATCCTTTGCTTTCGAAAACCAGTTATGAAATCTGGTTTGAAATCGTGAAAAGAATCATCTGCTCCTTTGGTCTCTATTAACAAAATCGCCTCCTCCTAGTTTGGTTCTTGAGAAATTTTTGGAATTGTTTTACTTATTTGGCTTTGCAAATTTTCTTCTTCCTCGATGATCAATTAGGATTTTCTGATTCAATTATAATTATGGGTTTGTCTTGATGAAGAGCTTTTGTATGCGATTGATTATAAATTTCTTCAAAAATTTGTTGTTCTTTGTTTTCATCCTTCTGACGCACACAAGATGTTTGAAGAAAAGCCAGAGGCTCAACCTCACTGCTGCTGGAAACGATGGAAGTTCAAGCGTAAAATTCAAAACGGTCCCGATTGGTGGGTGGAGAAGATGGGTGCGATGGGTCTGCCTCCACCATTTCTGACGGTTGTCGGCGTAAAGGAGCTCTGGTTGTTGAAGACGGCAGCTCCGGTGCGGTAAAGCAGATGAGGGAAGAGAGTTCCGACTGAAGATGTGGGAAGAAGAAGGTTGAATATGGGAAATTTCAAGAACAATCCCTCATTTCTTGAGTTTTTTCAAAATGGCTCGTAAAAATTGCATATTGGTCCTTGAACCGTTATTTTAATACAAAAAATAGACAAAAGGAGGAAAATGTCTAACGGAAATATAAAATGGGGTTGTTTTTGTTGAAAAAAAAAAGACAGGGAGATTTTTGTATATTTAGTATAAACATAGGGAGTTTTTTTCGATTATCCCTTTTTAAAATTTATTAGGAATATTTTATTGTCATAAAATTTTGTTTATGATTCTTTTTTGTCTCTTTAGCAAGAATTACAATTTCAATTTGACAGCTAAGGGTGTTCATGTGCACCGAACCGAACCAATGAGCTCAAACCGACTACAAAACCGAACCGAGAAAAGAAGACCAAAAACCGAAAGAAAAACTGCATAAAATTAATCAGAAACCGAACCGATTTTATCGGTTCGGTGAGGCAAAAAACCGAAATGTATCACCTTCAATCTTTTTCTCAGCAAACAAACAATCATTTTCTCAAACCAACAATCATTTTCTCAGCAAACAAACACTCATTTTCCTAGTAACCAAACAAGTTTAATAAATAACATAATCAAATTAGTCAGAACAGAAGAACAATCAAGAAACTCAAATACAATCATTATCTTAAAACACAATTACAAAATTGATAAACAGAATTTCTTCAAAAACACAAGAAAGCAAATCAAAAACTGAAATTTAAATCAAGAACTTATCCTTGAAAATGAAAAAAATAAAAAATAAACAATGGCACCTCTGCATACTAGTCGTGATCCACCGCCAATCCTTGCCATCATCATCCCACCACCACCTCCAAACATCACCAACACGAAAAGATTGCAAGCCCATACCATAAAAAGATTGAAATTGTCGTCGAGATCACGGCTGGAGGTGTTATGTCGTCGAGATCGTCCTGCGTTGCTGCAACTGCTGGAAGAGAGAACTGATTTTCGGCTGCTTTTGAATATCGATGAAGGTTGGCGGCGGAGAAGAGATCGAGGTGAGAGAGTGACAAAGGAGATCGGCCGATCGATGAAGGAGAGAGCGGCGGAGAACGACAGCGGTGGGTGGCTGGCGACTGCGAGGGAGGAGAGGAGGGGCGGCGCGGCTAAGAGCTTTTCGAAGGAATAGAGAGGAAATAATGAAAATGAAGGAGAGGTTCAGATTTTAGCTAGGTATTTTTAAGTGTAAAACGGTAACGTTGTAATATTGGTCGGTTCGGTTCCAGCATGAGCCAACCGTACGCCGAACCGATAATTTCGGTTTACAGAATTTTTGCACCGAAAACCGAACCGAACCAATAGGTTTCGGTTCAGTTTGGGTCAATTTCGATCGGTTTATCAATTTTCGGTTTTTCTTAAACACCCCTATTGACAGCGAATGAAGAGGATAATATTTTTCAATTTTGTTTATGATTCCAATTTTTACTTTAAATATTTTATTCAGTTTATTCTGAATTTCAAAACGAGTTAGAATAATATTTTTCTCTTTAGAGTAGTTAGAATAAAAAAATAAGAGATTTATATATAAATTTCTCAAATGAATTATGAAATAAAAATATATCTATCCGCAACAACATGAAAATGAATTGCCAATTTTCAATAGCTATGATTGTAAGGTATTTCAAAAGAAAGTCACTTTCTTTCGCAATAAAACTCCACACTAATTTATCAAAGGATATTTATGGGATTAAATGAAATATTAACGGTAGAATTAGGATAACTTAAGTTTTATATATAGAATTAAAGGTTGTTAATTTTTAATAACTATAGTACGAAAAAAGGGGAACATTTTATAATTTTTTATAATTTTCTCCCCGAATCAAAAGATGTTTGGATTATTTCATGAATGAAGTAAGAAAATTCGATAATTGTCTAAAATAACTTTTTTTTTTTTTAGAAAAAAGAAAATTGTCTAAATAAATATTTTTTTTTTTTTGATAAAGGATAAATAATTTTACTACGAGAGAAATGAATCAGAATTACAGCAATTATCGGGAAGACTGCCTACCCAGAAACTGTAAAACAGATTACTATCCCATCTAGATATTTGGGACAAGTAGAAAATTACAAGGACTAAAACAAAAAAAGATGAACCAAAAGAAAGGGATGAACCCTAGAAATTGCACAGAGGCAAAATAAGATTGCACAGAGGCAAAATAAACACTAATCAATAGACAAAAAAAAAAGAGAAAAAAAAAAGAGCACAGCCAGTTTTAACTTCATTAATGTTCATCCGTGGAAATAAATGGGAAAAGAATCCAATTCAAGGCTAACCATCGACAGATTTGTAAGAATCCGAGTAAATCTGACTAACAAATTTCTAGATCTGAAGTTTTCCCCCCTCTTCAAGCTCCAAAAGTCTCGAACCGACGAATACCAAAGTGTTAAAGTTGCTAAGCAATATAGATCTGCAAAAAACCTAAGAAAAAAAACAAGAAAAGAAGAAGGATTTGGGCTACCGCCAGCCAAAAAGGGACGACGGCAGCCCTAGCCACCATGGAAGAGCTTCTGTTAAGAATTAAATAAATATTTTCTAAAACATATAAAGCTCAAGTAAAATTCAGTTGAAGTATGTAGAATTTGGAAATAAGTTGTAAACTTATATTTTGTGATGAATATAGCAGTCTTATTATATATTGCATAATTAGAAATGAGCTAATAAGGTAAATAACCCAAAGTGGTTGGGAGCCAGTAGAGATAGTAAGACTTTTGCCATCGAATCCTAACAGATTGAGTTTAAATTTCTCCATTCACATCTGGATGCGTGAGTTTATATCTATGTTTAAAACATCTGGATGCGTGAGTTTATATCTATGTTTAAAAAAAAAAAAAAAGGGTAAATAACCAATTATCACCGAAGTGAATGGCACGTCCCAAGTTAAAAAATGCAGAGCTATCAAAAATCGAAAGCAGCCCAAATTAACAAACCAAACTTAGGCATTTTGTTTGTCAAGAAAAAAAAAAAACCTAGGCATTTAGCAAATACATAATTCTGTGGAAGTTTCCAAACTTTTTACCTTAATCAAACTGACTACTTGCTATGAATAATGTTAGTAATGAAATGTGGGCTGAGTATGTTTAAAATTACTATTAGAATTGGGAGACAAAATTATAACACAATAATGAGATACAGCCCCAGACAAGAAGGTAACGTTATCGAGTAATGGAAAATACGATGGCAATGGTAATAATGGAAGAGCAATATAGCATGAATGTTCATTCTATGAAAGAAGGCGTGGAAAAATAATCTATAGTTACTTATATATGGAACTAACATTTGCAGAAAGCAAGACCATTTTCCTTCTCTTTTTCTTTCTTTGGAATGACCCAAGTTAATGAAATTGCGAGATTGAGCCATATAAGAAAGAAAATTTGCATTCATGTGCTGAAGCAAGAACATCTAATGATTCCTCTTTGAGAAAATAAACAGAGATGATGTGGATAGAATGTGTGCACAGGTCATTTATAAACAGTTCTTGATATGGCCATGCTCTTTTCTAAGCAGAGTAGAAAATTTTCAGACAATCAAGCACATTTT
>CATIWJ010159804.1:0-13483 GCA_949640765.1 Croton laevigatus | reverse complement strand
GCTAGAAGTCCGATCGGCAGCACAATGTATCAACGTATCAGTCAACATGATCTTCACCTTCATCATTGCTCAAATCTTCACTAATATGCTTTGCCATATGAAATTTGGACTCTTCATTTTCTTTGCCGTGTTCGTCGTTATAATGAACGTCTTCATCTTCTTCTATTTGCCTGAGACCAAAGGAGTCCCCATTGAAGAGATGCTTATTGTGTGGAGAAATCATCCTCGCTGGAGCAAGTATTTTGAAGATGATGATGATCCTACGAGTCGCAAAGTTGAATTGGGTTAATTTTTTTTTTTATTTTTCAGATTTGGATTTTTTGTTGATTAGCTTATTAACTTTCATTCATTCAAGTGCTACTGCCCCGCTATTTTTTTTTTGATATGGGGGTTTACAATTCGATTCTCTTTATTATATATGATTATTTTTAGAATCAAAATACACAAATTACAATATGATCTTTGTTTAGATGTGTTAATATTTAATTTTATTGTTCATTTAAGTGTTTTTTTTTAGATTTATTTTATTTTTGTGATTGAATGAACCTGTCCGGATTTGATTTCTAGTATTGATGATTTGATAATTATGTGAGTTAATCATTAAATTTGAATGGACATGCAGCCTTTTAGGTAAGGTATTTTTCAATAACCTATCTGAAAATAAATTCAATTTTCATAAAACAAATTGTTATTGCCTGAAAAAAAAAAATATATTATTAAAATAAATTTACAAATTTAATAAGGAAAATCTTGCATTCATTGGCTCTTTTATTAACCATTCACGAAAGTTAGATCACGAAATTATCCATTCATAAGTTATTTTTTAATGAATCTTGGATTTTAATAAAAAAACATAAGGATTATAATATATAATCTCCATTGTTACACATCTTTTAATTTTACTTTAATCTTTGATTTATATATATTCTCATACTACAAGAAAATAAAAAAATACCAACTGAATATTCGATTACTAAATCATAAAATTTGGTTGCTAATTAAATTTACTGATTGATTACCAACTGAATATTTTGAATTATGTTGTTTCGTTCCATGAATGATCTACCGGTAAGAATTTGCGATGATTATCAAATAATGAATGCTTACCTCCATGTGAAAGAGTAAAAGCATCAGTATGCTCCATACAATATGGACAAGCTAGCCTACCAATAGTGCTCCATCTACTCAACATAAAATTCACCGAAAAATCACTAACTGTCCATAGCAAAGCAACTTTTAACAAAACGTTACTTTATTAAAACATCATATATTGTAACACCAACTTCCCATAATTATTTCAATTCCGCAATTAGTGGTTGAAGAAAAATACTAATATGCATCTTTGGACTTTGCGGACTGAAAACTATAATGCAAAGAAACATATACTCCTCCTTCATACACATCAGTGTAACAATGATAAGCCATGATGAGTATTGTTTGCCTAATTGACCAAATGGTTGGAAACCATTAGTACATAATCCTAATCTAATATTTCAAACCTCCATTACAAAGTATTGATGTTACTTATTAATGTGCTTCCCTGCTTCAGCATCCAATGAATGCGTACAACACCATTTTCAGAGTCATGCTCTACATGAAAACTCATAGGCCAAAACCACTTCTAGGCCCTTGAAGTATACCAAAATTTTACATAAAGTTTTTCAGTGAACATTATTAGGCCCTCAACTTACAAAAAATGATACACAAGCACCTTTTTGGAAGGGCCTAATGGAATGTGTATTCAACACAAATGGGAGGCGTGTTAAGCACCAATGAAAACTGAAAATGACGTCATTTTGGTGAAAAAAAAAAATCACTAAACCACTTCTAGTAAAATCCTTTCATCTGCTGGGTTGCATAAAAGATAAACACACAGAAAGAATCAATTCAACAAATAATCAATGAACAGAAGTTATAGAGCTTCTGGTTTTAATATGAATAAACACAACTTACATCTACACTCTCTTCCTAGTTTTTTTATTTTCAACAAAGCATGACTAATTAATTCTAATTGATTGGAGAAAAATATGCCCAAAATTGTTGCATCAGAGCAGCTGAAAAAACTGAATTTTAAACAATATGAAATCAAAAGATAGATTCAACCCAAAGAACATCAACCCTTGAAATGCATCTGAGAACCAAATCCATATCTACAAAAAAAAAAAAACCAATAAAAAAGTAATTGATAAGGCTAACTCATTAAATGCTTGCAGATGTGACAGAGTACCGTTTTATAGACGTTTTGAATTTAATGAGTAGTCGCGGTCGCAACCCATGGAGTCTCGGTCGCGACTCAGCTGAAGATTTCAGAACAAGATTTTCTTCTAATTTTCTAATGGCTAGTCTTCAATTTTTGGGTATAAATACCCTCATTTATTTCATTGTAGAGGTTACACAACTCTAGCACTTATTATTCTCAACAACCTCTACACTCTCTTATTAATTCTTCTTAAATCAATTAATTCCTTTTTAAGAGTTAGTTCGATCATCTTTAAATCCAACATTCTTTGTTGTATTCTTCAGTTGTGAGTGATCTTTAAACTCAACTTTTATTTTCATTATATAGTTTGGTGTTAGCTATAAACACTAAGTTTGGTGTAAACTTGTAAAATCTCTTGTATTTCCTCTTGTGTTTAGTGGAATCCAATTTCTTTCTAAGATTGGAGAAGTGGACGTAGGCAAGAGTTTTGGCCAAACCACTATAAAATCCTTCTACTTAAACCACCTAATTTCCGCTTAAAATTTTTATAAGGCTACTAATTCACTCCCTCTTAGTTGCCAAGAAACCAACAGTAGCAGCTACTGCTAGCCGCGACTGTGGCCATCTCCGCCCGGGTCTCGCTGCCACTATTGGACTCGCCATAGAGAGAGTTTCACCTTGGTGAGGCGCGTCAGTCAGGCGGCCGGCCGGTGGCGACTCTGTGGTGGTCGGCAGGTCTCTTCTCTCTCCTCCCTTCTCTTTTCTTTTCTTTTCTTTTCTTTCTTCTTCCCTTTCTTTTTCCGCCCCTCTTTTTCCCGTTTCTACTTTCTTTTTCCATTTTCCATTTTACTCCCTTCTTCTCAAATCCTCTATACACTTCTATTTATTTTATTATTATTTTACTTAAAATATCCATCACCCTTCTTTTACTATTATACCCCTTTTATTTAAATTAAATCTACAATTTTAACAATATAATTATTTTACATTTCCTAATTATGTTTTTCTTCATTAAAATTATTAAATCTCCGGGTCCACATTTACACAATAGTTTTTGCTAGTGTAATTTCCATTATTATACTACCTCCAATTTTTTCAATTGTTTACGTTTCCATTTTTGGCAAATTTTTTCAATTCTTTACGTTTTTTTTTTAGTAAGTAGGTTTAATTATTTATTATTATTTCTGTATTGGTATTAGTGAAAAAGTAAGTGTTGTAAAGGGTTAATAATTGTTTATTATTATTTTGTATTGGTATTAGTGAAAAGTAGGGTTGTATTGGTATTTGTGTTTTTAGGGTGTAAAGAAATGAAAAAATTGGAGGTAGTAATTATTATCTCATGCTCTACTATAGTTGTACTTTTTTGACAACTAAAATTTGATAAATTATGATCACTATCGTAATGTCCTGTTTTATTGATAAGTATTTTGTTGGTACATGTTTAATACTTGGTTCTATTTTTATTGACTACATTCGGTCCTGTGGCGAATCATCTTGTTTCATATCTATTTCGATTCATTGTTGATATTCGTAATTATTGTTCCTTATTAAATAAATTCGATTAAAATGCATTCAATTGATAACTCTAGGTTCTAGGGTACCATCGCCCGTGAGACCAGGTGGTCACGAGCGAGATGAGCCTCAGGGAGACCATCGCGAGCGCGACAACCACACGATGCGTGACGGTCGCATACGCGATGAATGCCATAAAATCATTCTATTTCTCCACAACGTAGTCGCCGGCACAATAATCACACCAAGGCGTGATGGTTGCGAGCGCGACAATTGATTGGGATGTGACATATTATGGTCTTATTCAGTTTACTTATGCCAATAACTACCTAGTTATTTTATATGATCTAATTTTCCCTGTCGTTTGTAGCTGATTTAAATTTTATCACTTAAATTTTCTTAAAGAATTTATCAAAAGTTTTGATTTAACTCCTAAGTGCCAACTATTTTAACATTCCTTTCAACTTTAATTTCATCAATCATTTAGTTCAATCACATGTTTTCAAACAATCATTTGTCATACTAAAAACATAATTAAAATTCACATTCTAGCATAATAAACATATCACAGTATTTTCATGCAAGCAATCATCCGCACAACAGTTGCATTTCACAAAGTAATCAATACATTTATTCCTATTTTTATCACTATTCGAATTTGGAAAATTTCATTTGATATTTATTTTTCTCTTCTCATATTCCATGCTTTTTAACTTCCTTAACTTTGTTTATTACTATGGTTAACAACATACTCATAAACAGTCAATTCAGCCGGCTCTCACTAATTTATATTTTAATTATCTCTTGGCTCTAATTAATCTTTTTCTTTACTTTACATAATTATTCTTCTTGTTTAATCGTCTACTCTATACCTTCTAATGTCTTTTCTTATTCTGCTCATTTCATTTTCCTTCCCATCCTACTTATCATTGATTTTGATTTTTTTTTTCTGTACTTCTCTATTTTAATAAGTCTAATGTTCATATAAAATTTTAATTTCATACAATTTTCTCTTGTCTTCCTATTTCCACTGATTTTCAATTCTCTTCCGTTTTATTTCCTATTGTCATTTGCCAATGCTTTCTCATGTTCTTCTATCTTCTACTTTAGTTCAGTTCGTAAATTCTTTGGCATTTACAGGTTCTATATGTTATGGACTCATTTGATTTGACACAGAAGTAATTATTTATGAATTTACTTTATTACACGAATTTACTTGATGATATTTCCTTCACTTTAATTTCTTAGTTCATCATTAATGTTAGTATTATTTATTTCCTACCATTTAATTTAAATACAACCCTTTTTATTTAAAATTTTCCGCTTAACCTCAATTATTTTTGCCAATTCATATCTTATTACTTACTTTAAATGATTAAACCCGCAATGGATAATTCCTATTCTATCCTTAGTCGATTATGAAAATTCATCAGTAAAATTCTTCTCTTCCTTTTATTCCATCTTTTTTTTACTATGATCTTATGTTACAATATTTATACCACTACTCTACAATTTTACTATCATATAAGTAACCGCTACTAGCTAAACTTTGCTTATTACGAAATTTTGTTAAAATATAAAGTCTCTTCCCATTGTTCCCGTTCCTACTACTTCGTCCTTTCATTATTATTTTTTATTAATTAAGCATCCCTTCAATTGTTTATAACTTTATTCATCTTTCTAAATTTTATCTTTGGTATTTTAATTTTTTTTTTTTTGAATTGTACTTTTGCACAATATGTTGTATGCCATCTGATACTCTCACTCGTAGGTCCAATTATTGTCATTACTGTCTAACACTTTCAACTTATAATTTCGCACATTTCCTGCATATTCAGATTTCTTTTCGTTTAAGGTTTTACATTCCCTATTATAATTCCATATCTCTTCTTCTTGTATCATTTTGCTTAGTCTTTACAACCTAATTTCAATTTACAATCTGTTCTTCAAATGTTCCAACTACATTACAAGGCTTAAACCTTAATTCTCTTTACCTCTAACCATTTAAGTTTAATTTTAATTAATTCAATATTTATATTACTAGATCCTTCTATAAGTTTAGTGAATTCTCCGTTTAGGTCAAATTTCTAATTCTATTTTATGGCTTCAAATTGACTTTCTACTCTCACTTTAATTTACAAATTTATAAGTCCATTATTTTGCAAGTTAAACTATTCGTGTTTGATACCTCGTGTCTCATACCCAAAATCTTGATATCGCTTTATCTATTGGAAAGTTTATCATGCATTCCGTAAGGTTATCTAAGATAAGTTAACACTATTTAGCATTACAAAGCCTTTAACGTTCAAGGCTTTATAAGATCTTCTTGTGAATTTTAGATTTCTTGCTGAATATAGTCTTATATTCAATTTGTTTCATTGTTACTTTATTCCTTCTTCCATAATTTCTCCATTTGATGGCAATTTGCATTAGTCGATGTTCTCATGCTTTATATCTATTCTTTCAAAGCTATTCCTTCCATTTTCTAAATGTTCAGTGTTATCTAATTTCTCTTTATCACTTTATTTACCTGTGGTTACCCTTCTATCTAACTTCCATTAGTTGTCATTAACTGACTATTCAAATTGCTATATATCCCTCTGCTTTACCTTCTTTCTATCTAATATCTTTCTTCTCGTTATATTAATAAATTTTAATTTTAACTAAGTGCCAGCAATTTGGTATTTTCTAACACTAAATCTTAGCGTACACACTTTTATTATTTACTTTTATACCCACAACTATGATTTTTTGAAGAAAAAAAATTCAGCACAATCATAGCCCACACTTAAACACAATTTCTCACATAATCATCCATCACATTATACATGTCAATGGTATTCACAACATAGCATAACAAGTCACGGCATTTTAATTTAACAAATGTAATTTTCTTTATTGCATCTTATTTTATGTTTTTCCATTGTGATAATATTTATTCCCTTCTCGATTTTCTTAGTCTCTATTTACCCTTTCTTTTCTTATTATACTTTAGCTTTACTAATTGTATCCTTTAGTTGGTCTATTCGTTATTATGCATTTAATTAGGCTTCTAGGTTCCTTTATGTTTTTATCAATTTTCATTTTTCCTAATTCACCACTTATTTCAATACTTTCTAGGCTTCTTTATCTACCATTTTTTCTTTTTCCTAAGGTTCTCCTTCATCATCTTCCTATTCCCGCTTACTTCTAGTCACATTTACTCTTTCTTTTGTTTTCTAATACTTTATGTGAGTTACTTTCTCAATGTGCACTACCTATCTATTACTTAATCCCTTTTCACTCTTCCAATATTCTGTCATATACTGCTTTCTTAGTTCAACCGCTTAGAAACGGCTAAACTGATACTCTGATATCAATAAATATAATACCCCTTATACGCTTACCTAAGCAAATGTATAAGAGGGCTACATGCATATTCGTATGTTATGCAGAACATAAGATTTTTATTAACAAACATTACATTACTAGAATAAAATAATATTTTTACAAACTACATTTTATCTTTTGCAATTTATCAGTATATGCCACACTACTTTAGCTCTAGCAACTCCGGTACTGACCTACTAAGTTGATCCTTTTCCGACTTTCGCAACCTACAAGTTAGCAAACACTAACTTGCTGAGTGATAAGCTCAATGGATACTTTACACAAATAATATGAATAATACACAACACATCCGTATATAAACACATATAACAAGTATAGCTCAGACATGTCATTGCAACAGATCATTACACAATATTCGCAACACATCGAGTAAGGGTAAAGTATCAAATCTGTTTCGATGCTGTGCTAAACATTTGCTTCTCCTACGGTTCCAGCTCTTGTCTAATTCCGGCGCTATCTAATTTATCAAATTACAACTCGATTAATTCCTTATTTATTTACTATATTTTATTCTGCTCTATTCATTATTTATTTTATTTCTTATTTATTCCTCTTAATTCGGCTTATGACGTAATGATTATTTATTACTTAACTTATCTTTTTGTTTCCTTCTAAATTATTTCTACTATTTTTGATACCTTTTAATCTATTTCAATCATTTATTAATTAACCTTATAATTTATTTACTTTAACTCTAGTGATTATCTAACTCGTTTTATGCTCAAAGTTTCTTAATTTATCTACTAATTGGTCTAACTTCTCTATATTGATCAACTGTCAAAATTGTATTTTTATCAACTATCAAAATTGTAATTTTATTTCATATTTCTAATGGTTCACTGTATGATATACTCTTATTCCTCTGTTTATTAAGTTTACTTAATTAATTACTAACTAATTATTGTAACTTGTCCCTTGATATACCTTTAAATTGGCCGAACTCTGGCCGGAAGCCATTGAAAAATGCATCAGAAGTCAGCTGCGATCCGGATGGCTTCGATACCCAACCTGCCGGATTCTTCCATTCTGGCCACAGATCGGCAACAAGGCCAGTGCCAATCGAAAGCTTTCGTTACCAGGAGTCTATTGGTGTTGCTGGATTCAACGTCCGACCACCAGAGACGCCGAAAAAAGCATTGACAATCTTCGATGAATAGTAATATGAACAATGGCAACCGGCTTCCAATTGTGATTTCAATCGGTTCCAGTGGAGACTCGATATCGTGCCACCATCATCAGGTTCGTCGGGGAGAGGGCTCCATAGCGAACAGGCGCGTCGACCGGCCTGACCAGCAGTGCCCTGGCAAACCACCTTTCTCTTTCCTCCTCTCTCTTTCTTTCTTTCTTTTCCTTTCTTTCTTTCTTTTTCATTTATGATTTCCGTCTATTTCCATACGCTACCTCATTTCCAAATAACTCCCTCTTCCACAAACTTCTACATTCTTCCCTTTTACACTTACCACTTATTATTTTATTTATATTTACCCAAAATATCTACCATCATAAATTTCACTTTAGTTCTTCAATTTAATTTCGCTCTTCAATTGTATTTATTTTATTTAAATTATTACGTCTCAGGGATTTTATTTATGCACTAATTCCGCTAGTGTACTATCCGTTATTATAATTGTTATCTCGAGCTCCATTACTGTCGGACTTATTTAACTACTAAATTTTGATAAATTATGAATATTGTTTTAGTGTCCTTTTTTCTCAGTTTATCTTCTTTATTAATAATTATTTTTATCGATAGACATATAATGCTTGATTTTATTTCTATTAACTAAATTCAGTTCTGTGGCGAATTATCTTGTCTCGTATTTATTCTGACTTCTTTCTAGATAAAACTCATATTTGCATTTCGTCATCATTTTATGTTTCTCTCTGATATTCATAATCATTTCCCCTATTAAGTAAATCCGTTTGAAATGTGTTTAGTCGATAACATTAGGGTGCAGGGCATCGTCGAGCGTAAGACCAGTTGGTCGCGAGAAAGACAAACTCCAGCAGAGGCGTCGCAAGCGTGACATTTCTGTCGCGGGCAGGACAGACCCCTCTGGAACTCATGCTAGTGGGCCTTGTTTTGTTCGTAGGTGCTCTCAAATGGTCGTGGCAAGACGAAGTCACCTAGAACTAATTTATGTTTACGTCGAGGGCGCGCCCCTTTCATCACGGCACGACGCTTGCTTAGGATGTGACAATTGTAGCATTAATGAAATAGTACCTATATAGCACTTAGAGTAAAGTGAGCATGGTGAAAGTTTAAATTGTGATGCTTTGTGAGATGTTACTATTCATAAAATTTTGGGAAATATTGTAATTATGGGGGAACTATGGCAAAATTTTTATAAAGTGTAGCTATAAAATGTTTAAGTATAGAATATTTGTAAATATTGTATGGTGCATAGCATTCCATCTGGACTTGTTTTACATGTCTAAATGGGGTGTTACATAATGCCTTCATCTTCACAAATTTTAACAAATGCATCACTTTTGTACTCTCCTCCATTGTCTATTCGGAGACATTTGATGCGTCTGCCAATTTGAGTTTCCACCAATTTTTTCCTTTTGAGGAAAACTCCCAACACTTCATCTTTCACCTTCAGAGTATACATCCAAACTCTTTGGGAGAAATCATCAACAAAGGTCAGATAATACTGCTTGCTACCCAAAGAAACCATTGTAGAAGGTCTCCATACATCTGATTGAACGTAGTCCAAAATACCCATGGTATTGTGGATGCCAGTGCCAAATTTCACTCTTGAATGCTTTCCTTTGGAGCAATGCTTACAAAAGTCCAACTTGTAGCTTTTGACATTTTTCAACAGTCCTCGATCTGCCAAACTTTTCAAGGATTTTTCACCTGTATGTCCTAAGCACATATGCGACAATTTGGTTGCTTCTAAATCTTTGCCACTAAAAGAAGCAATTGTTGTCGTTGTCCCCATAATTGTATTACCTTGATAATAATACAAATTATTCCTTCTCAATAATCCTTTCATCACCATAAGTGCACCAGATATGACATTTATCACTCTATCTTTTGCAATTACAGTGAGACCTTTTGATTTTAGTACTCCCGCTGAAATGAGATTTCAGTTAAACACGACACATATCAAACATCAATTAGGATCCTGATTGATCTGTTATGATTCTTCAAATGGATTGAACCAATCCCTTCTATGAAGCAAGGATTATCATTTGCAGTATAGACAACTTCATTTACAAGTTCTTTGAAGTAAAAAAACCAGTGCTTATTAGGACTCATATTGTCACGTCCCAAAATTTCTAAAACCAGGAAATATAGAGTAACTCAAGTGTGGAAAGGCATAATGGATTATTACATAGAAAAATTTAGATAAATAAATGGTTGAAAGAGGAAAATAAACGAATTATAAACATATCTTAAACAAATTTTCAAAAGGAAAAGGAAATAAGGAATAAAATGGAAAACAGATTGTAAATGGATTTTACTAAGAAATTAGGTAAGTTGGCATTTGTATAATAAAAGTTAAGAAAAGATGTGAAATGCAGGGAAAAGCGTTTAATGAATTGTTTTGGAATAAGTCATCGGCGATAAAATTTATAGGAAAGGGATGGTTAGGTAATTAAAAAATAAAATTGTTATAAATATTTGATAAACATCATATAAACGGGAAAGTAACGAGTCAATATTTGTCTAATTAAATTTAAACAGAATCGAGAAATGCAAGAAAAGGATAAGAAAATAAAATTTATCAATAAATAATATTCGAAAGAGGCTGTAAAGATTAAGTAATAGGTGTTTGAAGTAAAGGTAACGTTAGAATAGTGAAAAAAGGAAAATTTAATATTAAGTATTTATAGACGAAAAATTTACGAGAATAGTCAAATATGTAAGCTGAGGAACTAATGGTTAGCAATCAGTTGGTATATTTGAATAATAGAAAGAAGAAGGAAATAATAATAAATTCAAAGTAAGAAAAGAATTTATTAAGATGAAATGAAAAATAAAAATAGTGATAATAAAATATACGTTAATATTATAATTATGATTTATCAAAAATTTGACAGTAAAATATAGTCTGGTAAATAAATTAAAAGTTAAGACGACTGTTAATTTTATTGTCGGAATCGGGTAAATTCACAAATTAATGCATAAATACAATTTAGAATTTAATGCTAGTTAATGAAACTAAATTACAAGCAAAGGGGTAATAAGGAATGAGCTTTAATGTGAAGGACTAAAGTGTAATACCACTAGGGGATATTTTGATTTAATAATAATAATAATGATAATAGAAAAATGAAGATGGTTTGAGAAGAGGAAGAAGATTATTAAAAAAAAAAAAAAGAGGGAAGTACATATGGAAGAATATAAAAGAAAGTAAAATTTGAAGTACAACACGTATGTGTGTATATATATATATATATATATATGTGTGTGTGTGTGTGTGTGTGTTAGAAACCGGTTAGCACGGAAATAAATAACTAAACTTTATTGATTAGAATTGCAGAATAATTACAATGAATAAATCGAAACAGAAATAAGTAAAAGATTATCAACAAACTGAACTTAAACCTTTAACCGAAAGAGAAGATGATGAAGGAATCGAAACAGCTGAGGCCTGTATGAACAGTCTCCTTAAGACGAGATTTGTCTGTGCTAGACAACTGTCTCCCAAGAGACAACAGCGAGAGCATAGGCGAACACAACTGCGATCAGAGCTTATCATCGGACCATAGAACTAGAGATTGCCCAACGAAAGCAAGAAGGAAAAACTAATTTTGAATTTTGGTGTGAAAATTTGAATTTGTTTAGTGCAAAAACGTAAGCTGCCTTGTTAATTTCGGACTGCCAAGAGGTACAAAATAAGAAGACAGCAGACGTATTTGTAGGCAGTCAGTGGGAAGATAAGATGGAGGTCTGGCTGTGTTTTAATTGGATTCGGATTCAGTCTTTGAATCTAATTAAAAGAAGTAACGAACGGATAAGGAGATAAGAGATAAGGTTTTAATTCGGATTGAATTAAGACACTGCACATAGCTAATTTGTTTTGAATTAGGACTGCAAAACGTGGACAGAAGTAAAAATGGGCCGGGCCCGTAGTAAGCCCAATCGGTCCGGCATTCGCGACGCGTACGACGTGCGGTCACGCCATGGAATTTGCTGGACTGGGACTAGGATTTGCACCCCCTGCGCGCCTTCGTGCGCGAGAGCGTATAACTTAAGCTTATATTGTTACACCTTACAAAATGGTCTTTTAATATAAACCCTTTTTACCATCCCTTATTTAATCAATATGGGATTGGTGACTTTTAACCCATTTTTCCATTGTCTCAAGCATACTTTGAGAGTCAATTTCTCATTCACCTTAAATTCGTTTTGAGCATATAGTATACCGTTGGAAAACTTTCATTGCGTAGAATATGTTGACCCATTTCACGTTATTCAAAATGCAATTTTCTTGTTAAATAATTATGCTCAAAGTTAACCAATTAACACACCAAATTTCCAACAATCCCCTATATGAATGAAAATTGAAAACGAAACGAACTTTTCAAAATTCGAAGTGGTGATAAGACTCTACAGTCGAAGTTTGCATAGGATAGATGGGCTTCAACTTTTGAACCTTCCCTTGTTCAAGTATGTTTACTTTACTGGCTGACTAGTAGACATGATGTTTTTGAACTATTATGCCGTTGGTGTAAACGATGACATACCGCACACAAATACCAACATACCGCGGTTTTGTTTCTCATGGTTATATTCGTTATGGTCATGGACATCACCTGGTTCTGCGAGAGTTTTAGAGAGCTAGGCCCCACTAGCCTCCTTTGAAGCGACCCCACTTCACTTTAACATAGGTGACCTCTTTTGCTCATTCCTTGAAGCACAAAGAGTCATTAAAAGCATAGCTTAACCTTTTTCCATGTTTTATCACTTTTTACATCATAGGAATGGACACAGGGATGAACCCCCCACAGTGATCAATAAGGTTTATGCAATTAGGTTGTCCCATTGAACCAAGATCTTGGGATCTCCAATCAACAAGGTTGGGTTTTCCTTCACATAGCTCCTTAAATATTCATGGGCTTTAGTCCCATTCCTTTCGATGACTTAACAACTTGATCTCGATTCAAACCTTTGGTTAGCGGATCCGTAGTGTTATCCTTTGACCCTACGAAGTCAATAAAGATAACTCCCGTTGAGATCAGTTGTCTGATGGTGTTATGTCGACGACACATGTGTCTAGACTTGCCGTTGTACATAACATTTTGTGCTCTATTAATCGCTGCTTGATTGTCGCAGTGAATACAAATAGCAGGCACAGGTTTTGACCATTCAGGAATATCCTCTAAGAAATTCTGAAGCCATTCAGCTTCTTCTCCAGCTTTATC
>CATIWJ010159800.1:0-53247 GCA_949640765.1 Croton laevigatus | reverse complement strand
TTGACCTCCTATTGACACACTACATCCATGAATGTCTCCTTGACAGGAGTTGTCGAAGTCCTTCAAAATAAATATTAATTTCCCTAACTAGCTTGTAGTAGTAGCGAGAACAGGTCGAATCCCAAGAGAACTATATGATTTAATTCCTGAAAGTAAAGAACATAAAATTTAAAAGGAGGGGGGTTGTGATTTGTTGACTCTAAAACTAAATTAAACAAGAAGTTAAAAAAGCTGGAATAATTAAAATAACGAAAATCATATCTTACCAAACTTCCAATCCAAGGGCACGAACTCCATCCAATTGTAAATTCGATCATAGGCGTAAAAATCAAATTTTCACATCCAAGCAATTAGTCTAATAAGTCAGAACCCTGCATTAGCAATTGTTCTCCTAATATAATTGATCACAACAAACGTCCGAAATAAAAACTTACCATTAACTTAACTGGGCATCAATGTTCCATATTAATTTAATGACAGCATTAAGATTAATGAGAACGACCAAAATAAAATCAAATCAATCCGCAAACGCGCAATCAAGTCAATCTCGTATCCTTATTTTCCATAGAGCCTATCATGCAAGCTATGTAATTGGAGTCTTTGAAGGACGACATTGGCCGTGTGCACGCAGGAGCAGTGTGGCGCTTGTTAAAAACCCTCAATTTACACACACATGAGCCAACTCCTTGCTACTCAACTCAATCATTCATGACAATTACAGATCACAAAATCATGACTAGTGATAAAAAAAAAAATATTGATTAAGTCGTCAATTCAACCAATATAAATAATTCATAAAATAAGAACAAGAAAATAAAGATTTCTTGGATTGAAGAAAAATCTGGTTAAGCACAAGCCTCACAAAAATTACAATTGGAATAGATTCACTCTTGAACCGGAATTGAGAACTTAGCCACTCATGGTGGAAAGAGAACAAAACATGAGAAGAAAGAAAACTTGTGCAACCCTAGAAAATTATGTAGAATATAAAACGTATCCCCCTATACAAAATTAAGATCCTTTATATAGACAAATTTAGGAATCCTAAGTGGGAAAGGATTTCTATATAGACTAGAATAAGAAAAATTAATCCAAATAAAATACTAAAACATGTCTTCCTCACAAGTCTAAAATATGGGAGATTCCCCAAAAAGGAGGTGAAAACCGAAATTCCACTTAAGGACCACGTTAGGGCGTCTTTTCTTCCAACAGGGCGAATTAAACAAGACGTGGTCACGCCTTATGGAAACTGGTCTGCTGCCCTTGCTTCTGACTCTTCTCTTCTAGGCAATTTGTCAAGGCGTGGTCACGCCTTATGTGAACTAGTATGCTGCCCATTTTTCACTTCTTCACCAAATAAGTTGATTTTCACATATTAAGCACAAAATCAAGCTTTTTGACAAATCTTTTCATTAAATCCGAAATCTACCACCTATATAAAAATAAACACAAAATCCACATTTAAACCAAAACTTATCAATAATATAAAGCAATTAAGCACAATAAAATGGGATTAATTATGACTTATCACTCATTTACCCATAATATGATATGAATGTCACCTAGAGTGATGATTGAAATTGCTGAAGCCAAAAGAATTTGGGATTTGGGTGAAAAATTGGGACTTTGTTATGACGAGTCGGATTTAGATGTGGTGAAAGTTTTGGTGAAAATTTAGGATCAAATTAGAGTATCACATGCATTAGTTTTTTTGGGATCTCATTGCAATTTGAGTACCACTTAATAACTATCGCATTTAAATTTTATATGTTTCTTTTTTGTTGGTTTTGATGATGTTGGCTTTGATTTTTCTTTTTTATTTCTCTATGTCAGTTTGCCCAACAATTTCCCTGTAATATATTATATATGACACTTTTTTCACATTAATAACAAAAAATTTTTTTACCGTTAAAAAAAAAATGTCACCTTTACTCACATGATATTAAATTAACCTTGACAAACCTTTTTGCACATATGATAAAAAGGTAATGAGACAACGGATCTCTCTGTTTAAGTCCTCTGCCTAAGATAATAGTCCCATCTCATGTCATTCTGAACAATCCAATATTTCACAGTAGTCACACAAGGCATCAAAAAATTAACCCAAACAGGAGAAAAAACCTCATTTGGACAAAGCATAGACCAAAGAAAAGATCAGTCCATTTGGTCATACGCATTGCTAATGTCCATTTTTAGCATCACAAAACTTCCTCCATCAATATATCCTCCTTTTCTTTCAATAGCGCATTGCTTCGAAAGTCAAGATACAATTATCCCAAATATTTCAGTCAGGGACAAACGCACTTTGTCTCTCATATATAATTGCAAGAAATTTAGCCTGTTGATATGATTTTATAAATTACATTGCATGAGGCTATTGGCCGTAAATCACCCTTATTTTATGGTCTTTGTTGCTTTTTTGGAATTAGAACGATGGTCCTGTCATTTAATGAAATAGGAAAAGATCGAGAAATTCTCATATAAACCTAGCCTACCACGTAAGCCATGGATCAGACCAATAAAATATTGACGACTTACTCTAATAACACACGGCATAGTTATAAAGAAAATGTGATTTTTTGTAGTTTTTCATTATATCTGAATTTCCTTATAGTTTTTTTTTATTATAACTGGATTTATTTTAAATCTAAAATGTATTATTTAGGTGAGTTAATATTTCATTAGCTTGATCCATAACTTACGGGTTCATATAAGAATTTATTGAAAAGATCCCATTTTTCAAATAAACTGAATAGAACAGCTAGCCACATCATTACCACAATGCCCAAAATTTTTTATAGAAATCCGTCTTGAACCCGTCTATATACCTGGTGATTTATCTAATTTCATAGAGAAATTGCCTGTTGAGCATCATCCATAGTAAAAGGTGCTAATAGAAATTCATTGTCCTCTTGTTACATGCCTCAAGAATTGTTCAACAATTGAATTTACACCTTGTAAAGATTCAAAAAATAGTTAGCCGTTAGATCACCCAAACATGTACTCCATGTTTCCCGTGAATCATCTGCATCCTGGAGTCTGTCCATTCTTTCTACTGTCTACTTGAAGCAGCTGTATGAAAGAATCTTGTATTTTGGTCTCTCTCTTTTAACCAGAACTCTTTTGCCCTCAGTTTCCAATGCAGTTTAGGTTGGTGCAGTAACTCAAAACCTCATGGAACTTCTTGGAAACATTATTCTATATCACTTACTAACCGAAAGCCCCTCCATGAATCAATAATCCCTTTACTCGCTGCCGGCTATCGCAAGTTCTTAAAAATTGGTTTAGGTTTAAATCATAGATCATTAAAAACATTATTGTCCTTTCATTCTTTAGCTTCAATATTAACTTTCCTAAAAAGAAAATTTCTTTATGTAATGGAAAATTTCTCTGAGCAAATTTTAAACACTCCCATTGCTCATTACTTCTTTCACATGGGAGTGGTATTTTACAAGTGAAGCATCTCCATAACAAATAGCGCCCCTTTAAATCGTTCAACAACCATCCCAATAAATTTAGATTAGCAGCAAAGGTAAATGAAGATGCTGCAAGAGGGTCCGCACCGACCACTTTTAAGGAAAAATGGCATGCCAACCAATTTTATGTTTCATTACTATCAGTTTACCCAGTTCTATTCTAATCCTGACGTCGTACAATACCAACCAAATATACAACTTTCTGACCAGAGGCTCAAAAGGAAGAAGTTTAAAAAGAAAATGGAAAAAAGGTAAGAAAAAATAAATCACCAAACCTGATAATTTCAAGGGTATTTCACATCTAGACAGCTAAGGGACTGGCCACAGTCAGTGTGCCTTTCCGGTGAGGCTGGTCTGTCAGCCTTGGCATGGATTATCTTTTTCAAAAAGAGAAGAACCTGTCAGCAAGGCTTGATTTCAAATCCAATGCTTAGAAGTGTCCGAGCTGATTCCATGGCCTTCTCCTTTTCTCCTCCAAGGTCCAAGGTTTCGCTAGTTAATTCACCTCCCTTCCCCACCGACCATTGAGTTGGAGTTGATGGGGTTGTGAATGCATCATTTTTCTTGAGTTGCAAATTGTTCATAGATGCAGGAGCAGCAGCGGCAACTAAAGGAGCACTTGGTGGACCATGTCGTTTTTTTGGTACAGGCATGTCATGGTCGTGTCTTCCCTTGTATGTAATAATGACAGCATTTGTGTTATCTACTGCTGTTTCAATGTGCTTACGGACTGGACATCCAGCAGAAGTGCATCTATAGTAGTTCCTGCAAAATGTAATTCCAGCAATCATTTAGAACAAAGGAATAAACTGGAGCAGCAAAAACTAAAATTTGCTGGCAAGTAGTTGACTCAGATACTGGAATCGACCATTATCAGTAATTATTCTACAAGAGTTTATTTGGTACTTAAGGAATGAAGCCTCTAAAACCAAAAAGTTACCATTTCAGTTCAGTCACTTATGCCTCAGCACCAGAAGACCAACTTAACAGAAAGCATAGACCACCTCAAAGACATTTCAGTAATTATTCTCTGCTGCTTATCATCCTAAAAGCAGAAAGCTATTTAGAGCAAACTTGGTTAATACTTACTCGGATAGTAATGGTGAATCATGTCCTAGAAGAGCACCTACAACTGAAATACGTTGACTTACTTTTGAACACTATTTATTTATTACTTTTGAACACTATTTATTTATTGTTATCTTTTGCTTTTTGTATTCCGATTTCTAACAAGGTAGGGGGATGGACAGGACTCTCAATTCAACACAGTCAGCATGAGCCTCATCCTCACTAGTTAGCAGAAGAAGAAACTGCTAAAAACATCTTAAAATTAACGACTGGTCACCAACACTCACTGGTCAGACTTCAAGG
Source organism: Croton laevigatus (assembly GCA_949640765.1). NCBI lineage: Eukaryota > Viridiplantae > Streptophyta > Magnoliopsida > Malpighiales > Euphorbiaceae > Croton > Croton laevigatus. The sequence goes on along the minus strand of CATIWJ010159800.1, from coordinate 48,400 downwards.
ACAATTTCAACAAGAACGCAAACTGAGAAATTCCTAGTAGTAAGAGCATTGAAACAAGCTAGTTCGAATAAGAGCACTAGAAACTTTGGTGGGAGCAACTAAAACCTTCAAATGGATAAGTTCCTGATAGTGTGCAACCATCGGACAAGCAAGAAAGACATTTTTTCATTATTTGTCTGAAGTATCAAAGCCATTGATAGATATAAAATTGGGATGGAATTGAAATACACAATATTCAACCACCAGTAAGTGAATTTGAACAAGAGAATTCCACTTCCTCAACCCAAATGTTCAGTTATTCTTTCATTAAGAAATCTCCAAAGCTCGCACAAATCATACACCACTTGACTACCTCTCCAACTGAGTTGCCATGCGTACTCCCAAATAGGTCAAGAACAGACATGGGTCTACTCAAACAGCCATTCAAACACCACTTTAGGAGATTCATTAGGCCCTTGACATTTCAGGGACAATTCCCCACAGTTCTTGAAACTCCTGAGAGAGGAAGAAATTCATCCTAAAGGATTTGTATCAGGAAAACATTACGATAAAATTTCTCAGCCCTTGTCTCTGTGGATAAGTCAAGAAAGGCTACTCCCATCATCTCTAAGAACTCAATAAATGTCAGCACAAAAATTGAACTCCTTTCAGAAACTGCACCACGACAACTCTATCCTTATCATATAGGAACACAAAAGACAAGGTGAATGAATCTCCAATAAAATACAATGAAGCATTCATTTTGCTGATACTACCACAAATCAACCACATGATGAAAGTCATTAAACTGTGTGATGTAGACCATTGGAAATGTTAATTTTGCAATTGGTCAGGAAAGATACAATCCAATTTTGACTAACTTGATTATAATAGCTTTAGATAAACTGAAGATAAAGCATTTGTCCATATACATGTAAAGAGATTATGGTTTTAGCATCAGATTATACAAAACAAAAAATATGAGAATTGCACAAATCACAATCATAAAATTCAATCTCCTCTATTTCTTCATCAAATTTTCTTGCACTGACAATGAATAAAGGAAGAATATATGATCCACATAGAAAAAGTTTTTGTAATTCCATAATTCACATCTCATGTTAATCAGTTAATGTCTATCACATCAAAGTTTTCAGGTGTCAAGAGAAAATGGTAAAACGAAGGTGCACCTGGGATGGGGATTGCCCTTCACCATTTTTTGTCCATATTTGCGCCATCTGTACCCATCACCTGAGATTCCCACGTCACCGGCTGCATGCACAACAAATTTTGGCTTCTTTCCTGGTTTTAGAGGTGTTCCTGAACATTCTAAGTTGTCCTTCTTTATTCTGGTGATCAAGGAGCAGAAACATTAAGACTAAGTCATCTCCAGCGATGTGTTTCCACCATTATCTGTTAGAAAGTGTTAGTGTCAGACGAGAGATAAAATTCATAGGATAGCTTACCTTCGTTTTGCTTCAGGTTCACTGGCAACCTCCTCTTTGACTTGAATTGCCTCATTCCCCTCAGAGCCACTTGAATTTTGTCGCTTTTTGTCTGTAACCGGGGCTGTTGCCTGCATAGATTCTTTTAGTAATGCAGCCTGATATGAATGCTTAAGCATACTAATGGGATGTTCTGTTACACTGTTGCCCACAACTGGACCAGATGGTATCTTGCTTTCCCGTGTGCAATTATTCTTTCTAGGTGGATCATGACTGTGAGTTCCTTTATTAACAATCTCAATCACATGGCCTGAATGATCAGCACACTCAATCTTTTTAGCACAACAGTCAGAAAATGTGCACTTGTAATAGCTTCGAGAACCTTTAGGGCTCTTCACTTGCTTCTGGCCATATTTCCGCCAGTTGTAACCATCAGAAATACGCGTTTTCGTGACAGGAATAGAGAGACTTTTAAGGTAAGAAGAAGTTTTTGGATCTGCTCCTGCTATACATACATTATTAACCTTTGTTTCTGGTGGAGTTGGACTTGAAGCAGACGATATTGGCTGTGTAACAGAAGTCGGTGAAAGTTCTGACAAGGGAACTGGGCATGAAGAAGACTGAAGTTGATTTTGGGTCTGAGTTTCAGCATCCTGTGCTTTTGTTACACTTCTAGAAACCTCTGGCTGTGACACCCCATCTTGCTCCTTGAAAGTATTAAGACACACATACAACTACAATGAGAAAAGATAATGGCCACTGAGATTGACAATCTCAAATTTCATCAAACAAGAAAGCAGAAGACCCATGTTTTAGTTGTGAATAGTTAATAAGTATCAAGACTCTGAAGTACAGAATGCAGGTGTGAACTGAAGATACAGAAACAAATTGGTCACATTTTCATAGATTTGAATTAACAGGAAGGAGATGGAACAACACAAATGGAATGAAGTGTGAGGAATTGTGTTGAGCTGGTCTTGTGATTAGGTCCACCATTGTCAAAAATGAGTAGATCTACTCACTTGGGCAGGTTGTCTCAACACATAAAATACCTTTATATTTGTCATTCCCAACCTGGCAACCCCTCCCTCTCAAGTGGCAAGAGGAACTGGACACCCACTTGGCCCTTGAAATAAAGTTGAACACTCCCCTGAATTGCAGTGTTGCCAGGCTGGGCCATTGCAAACAGGATAGACTTGATCCCGTACAATGTTACATTTTTTATTTAATTTGAATCAATACGAAGTAGCTTGTGCAACATATTTGGAATAGAGTGTGAGAAATTGGGTTTAGGCATAATGAGGTCAAAAAGTCCAACCATTACCAAAATTATTAGAACCAACCACCTGGATAGTTGGCTCTCAACACTTAAATGCCCCCTAAATTTTTTACATTCAACACACCCATAAAAGTTTTTATCCAAAACAAAATCATGCCTTTGAGAAATTATATGAAAGATCTCTTTCTTCACTATGAAATAGAAAAAATAAAAACATATGTACTAACTACTACAAGAAGTTACTACCTCAATGCATGATGTGACTTAATTTGTTACATAACTTACTGGTGACTTTTTATGATTTTATCTGGGAGTACAAAGATTGCAGGTACTTTTTTTTTTTTTCAAAATTGAAATTTTTGACAAATTTCTATTTTAAGACTTGGGAGACATTCTTAGAGAATAAAAAGACTCCTGTATTCTCACATTTTGCCTAGTTCCTTATTATTTTAAGACAAGTGTACATACTATAAACACATGATGATAAATAAAATAAGAAACAGCAGAGAAGGTCACAACCGCTTCTATCTCTTAGTTAGAAGAGACATCAAAGAAATATTTCAAATTCAAATTTCGAGGATAATTTTGGATCCTAACTACAGTCTATTTGAAAGATGTGCATACTCTTGCTAAAATTTCTCAAACATGACAAATTGTATTTTAATTGAAGAGATAATAATTCACTATTCAAATGCAAAACTTCCTCAAAGTTCAGAAAAAGTCTAGCTATCACCCTTTCCTTGCTTTCACGTTGTATTCTTATTGTTCCCAGAAATTTATCAATATTTCAGATGGTTCAATTTTTTGTTCAGCTGCAAAACTCAATGAGTCTTGACCTTATGGTTCAATAAAATATCAAAATATTACATCTTTTCCATTACATTATCAAAAGTTATAAAAGGCAGCCGTAGTTTCCAAAGTTCCAAAAGAAAAATGAGCTACACTTTCATCTTCCATAGACTTTTACAAAATCCTAGTATGTGATTGATTACACTAACAATCGCAACCTCAAACTAGAATTTGCAGACATTTATGTTGTTTCGATAAATAATTTTGCACAACAGTAGCTGCATTGAAAAAATACTTGCAATCTTCCTTGTTCTGTAGGAGCACCCTAAAACCCAGAAATGAAATTATTTGCCAATGGAAAAAGTAAATATAATCACTCCTGTAACACTTAAAACATCTCAAATAAAAAATAAAAAAAAAAAATTCATGCAACACAATCATCAAATAAAATTCTTAACTCTGTCCCAAAAAAAAAAAAAATCTAATCAACTCACATCTGAAAATCTAAACAAGTAGAGTCATAATCACTTCCAGAACTCCTAAAATTCAAGAAGAAAACAGCGAACTACATACAAAACAAGGCAATTTTCACACTACGGGATAGCCAACAAATTTAGGAAGTGAAAAAGCTAGAAGAAAAAAAAAAAATTAAAATATTGAAAAGATTAATAATAAGCAAATGGGAAACAATAATAAAGTAATAAATTCATGTCTCTAACCTTGAATTCAGCATCCTGCTGCCTCTCCAAAGCTGAATTATGTTGCAAACCTGCCAGATGACCAAACCATCACTCTCGAAACAAATCAAACCTAAACAATAAATGCTACCAAAAATAAAAACTCTGTTTGAAAGAAAAACCTACCTGAACACTGATCGTTCTCCGGTAACATCGCCGAGGAAGGCGGCGGCGTTACCAACGTATCCAATTGTGGCTCCCTGAACTCCACCTGAACTTGACAGCTGGATAGCTCAACGAGTTGGTGTAGCTCATTGTGTTGACCATTTTCTTGTTCGTCGTCTTCCTCTTCGTCATCGTCATCACCGTCGTCCAATTCTGCTTCGTCTTCATCTTCATCTTCTAAATTCTCGGTTGGTCTCTCAGCTTGTCTTTGCTGTTGTAGTTGGAGAGCTTCGAGGCCCTGGGTGTCAGCCATGGCGGATTCTGAGAGAGTAAAGTTACAGAACAGTTATAATAAATGTCAGTATCATTACTATAGTGCCCGAAATTTAACCCGAAAAGTGAGACCCGAAACCCATATTTTTTCGGTTGGTTGAGGGAATCGAATTTGTGTGTGCGTATTGGAGGAGAGAGAGGGGTTTTGTTTTGTTTAGCTAGTGCGTAGTGATGGTGAGGGTATATATGTCTTTGACTAGAATTGACTCAGGTCAGGTGGTTTTTTTTGGTGAGTGGTGGAGGGTAACGAACGCCGTCGATTTCTCCGTTAGCTGATCGGCGTTGAATTTGTTGATTTGACGTGTTCTGTAACGGCGTAGTCGGTTATTGTATATTCGACTCTGACATATTACGACAATTTATATTTTTCATATTTTATTAATTAATGAAAAATTATTAATTGTTTCAATCCCGTCTCAGCTCATATTGTTAAGAACTTAAGATCACAAGGAAAATGCTGAGACAATTTTTTTTTGTGAATGCATAAAGACGATTTACTTAAATTTAAAGTGGTTGATTAAATCTTACACGAGTGGAAGATGATTTAGTTGAAAGGATAATTTAAAAATATTTGCACTAAATCATCTTCATAAAAATGATTTAGTGAAAAAAAATATATTTATACCCTTATTTCACAGACATTGTCTTGTCCTATCATCATCATGCAGTGTAGAATGACTAGGTGAATATGGAGTTGCACTAAAGCTTTTTTGAGAAGAAAATGGACAAATTTCGATTTCACTGTTACATTTTAGCTAATATTATGATTTAATTACTACTAGTAGATTTTTATGAAATTGCTCTTAGATCATTACATTTTGGCCCGTCTAAAAAAATGGTTACCGTATTGATAAGTGATAATACCGTCCCTCTAAACCAATGAATAAGTCGGTTAAACCCCTCAACCAGACAATTCAGCTCGAAGATCTGTGGACTACCCGGTCTAATAAGGTCCGGACATCGGCCTATCATCCGATGTCCGGAGGCGACCTCGCGACATTGACTTAACCAACGGCAGAGAACCTGCACCCAAGACATCGGTCTAGAAAGCGCCAAAAGCAGATCAGAAACTGACGTCATGGCTACTGCAGAACCGTACTTCGACAAAGCCACTGAAAGTACTAAGGAAATGTCAGAGATTGTCCACCCGTACTATAACAGAATGTCAGGAGATTCTTGCCTATAAATACCAAACCTCGATTACTGTGCCAGGTATATCAGATTATTGCTTTCTCTGATTGTTCCTTTCTGAGCTAAGCAAATCCTAACTTAAGCATCGGAGTGGTTGCCTAAGGGCTTCGCCCGATCTTATTCCTTCTTGTGTGCAGGCTCGGTTTGATATCTCTTATACCTCACCTATCGACCCTCTATTCTAGACGATCCGACCTCCCTCGAGTCATCTTTTAGTGGTTCGGAATATCAATAAGTTAATGTTTTCTCCATTATCTCTATAAGAAAAGATGAAAAAGCCATTTATGATTTCATCACTACATTTTGGTTAAAATTATGATTTTTATACAATTGCACTCAAGTAATGGAAAAATTAGAGAATTAATAATGCGATGACCATTTTGTTTAACGGTGCCAAACTATAGTGACTTGAGAGAAATTTTATAAAAAATGTGTGATTACATTGTCATATTGGTCAAAATGTAGTGATTAAATCGTAATTTCTCGAACAATATTTAATAAAAAATCTGCAAACAAAATTGTTTGAAAGAAAATATTGCTTCTTACACCCTTCTTACATAATAAGAATAATAAAGTATTTAAGAGAATATGTATGTGAAAAAAAGAAAGAAGAATAGGAACAACAATTTCATTTCAGAAAGAGAAATCTGAAGTCACACTCATCTAAACGGAAGGAGATCTTTACAGATGCTCAAGATTAGAAGAGTTAAGTTCAGAGTTTCTATTTAGAATGTAATGGTAATTTAAAAGAAACACCAAGTTTTCAACAATCAAAATGTTTTTGAATCTTTTTCTCTTTTTCAAAGTGTCATCTAATGACTTTTTACTTGAAAAATGGGAAACATCATGTTTTCATCAAAATAGAAACTGTCTTTTAAACATGCAAAAATTGTCTCTAACATTAGATGAAAAGGGAAAGCCAATAGATCTTTTGAAATTATTCAGAAGTAGAAACCATGAATGTTTGTCTTTTGTATAAAATATATGTTGGCCATTTGGCAACTAAGAAGAGAGTGAATTAATTGGCTAATTAAAAAATTAAGTGCAGAATATGGTCATTTTGTGAAAGATGGAAGAAGAACAAGAAGTTTTATAGTGATTCGGATTTAACCAATCCTACATCCACTTCTTAAATTTCCTCAAGAATTGGTTTCCACTAAATAAATAAGAATACAATAAGGTTTTCTAAGCCAACCTCAAACTTAATATTTTAGGATTACACTTAAATTTTTACAACCTATTGAGTTTGAAGTTCATTCAATGAACTTTCAATAAAGATGTTGAGTTTTCTAGCTCACTCAACTAACTATACAACAAAGGTTTCTAATTGAAAAAGTAAAAGATGAGAATAAGGTTGTTTACATTGAAGCTTAAATATCTAATTGATTTTCTATAGTTGATCAACCTTCAAATGGTAATATTTAAGGTTATTTGTACCCAAATTAAAGAATATAGTCATTGCGCCTTGAATTTAAAACTTTGTTGAAAATAGGCACATAGTGTGAAAAAGGTAGCGCTTTAGACTTCTCAAACTGACGTACATAATAGTCACTTCAGACATGGTCCCCTACTATTGTTACTAGCCGTTGGAGTATGTAGTGCGCGAGACAAAAGTCCTCTTTGTTCTTAGGACTGTTTTGGCACTCGTAGCATTAGAGACGTTGCGACGTAGTGTGAAAGACAGGGATGTAATGCGCAAGACATAAGGTAGTGTTAAGAATCTGGGCCTAACTCACCTAAAAACCGGAGTTGACAGGTGAGGATTGCCCAGCCTTATAAATCTCATTAAGACCCTACTCATTTCCGATGTGGGATTTTTTCAATAAACAACATCCAAAATGGACAAAAAAAAAAAATTCATTTGGTTTGGTACCGTTGCTGCCGCAAATTCTCTGCAACAGGATCTAGGGGAGGCGGAAGCTCTGCCTTTACTACTTCAGGAGTTTACCAAAATCTACAGATTTTGCTGCCAAGTTGTTAGATGGTTTTTCAAAAGGCTGCTTTGCTACATGTTCCAGATCACATTGCAAAAAGAAATAATAGAATCATAAATAAAATGGCAACATTTAGTAACAGCAAAAGTCATTAACCATAAGGACAAAAAAAAAAAAAAGGAACATTCGGATTTTTATTTTTTATTTTTCATAATTCCATTTACAAGAATCAAGTAGCAATGGAATAATAGTGCATTATGACATTTTTATAGAATCAAGTTGCTATTCTTTAAAAGATCAGGAGATACAGAAATTGAGTTTGATATATCTAGGTTATGCAACCAAGACAAAGAAATAGAGAGAATAAGAAGCTTTATCAACAGCAATAGCTAAATCATTAAACAAGATGTTCACAAGAAAACGCAGTAGCACTTCGCTATTGTCCTTGAAATCTTAACAGGAAATATATTTCCTTTTCCAAAAATCAATGATTCAAAAAAGAATTTCACTCTAGTTCAATAATAATATACTACTACTTGTTATATGTTTGTTGCAATCTGCAGAAAATCTTTAAGAATCGAGGTTAGTTTTGTCTAATATTCATACAAATATACAACCGTTCGCAAAAAGCTCCAAATCTCAGTTGATAGTACCCGCTATGGATTCTATTCCGTATCGGCTATCAGCTACGTATGACGTTCTTTACCAAACGCGTAAATAATAGCGATTGGACTCCAATCATCTATCCGCTCTCCTAAACCTCAGAAACAAACGACCCCAAAATAAATCGAGACACACTAGACCACCAACTAGAAACCTATATAGACAAAATAATAAATGCTCCAAACGTCCAAGGTTCAATCTCCACCTGATGCACCATGCTTTGCCAATTTACTAACTGTGTGCGTGCGTATCTCTATGTTAAAAAAAAAAAATTGTAGACAAAATAAGAAAGGGGAAATAAACATTTGCCCTTAGCTTGAAAACGAATTTTTGGCAAAAAAAAAAGAGGGTAAAAATAGCTTGAAAACGACATAGCTTTGAGAAAAATTAAACAATGAAACGGGTTTAACATAATTATTTATACCTCCAATGCTTTCTTTCATTTTCTCATAAAACAAGCAAGCTGATTTTCATTTTCTTTATGGATTCTTCAATTTCTTACAAATTTTTCTGACTATTGCTTTAAATTTTTCAATCATTTTAATTTCAGGTATTATTTTGTGTTTTTTTTTTTTTTTGATTTCTTCTTTATTTTGTTTCACACTCCCTTGTTTCTTGTGTTGATTTGTCTTGATTTCATCACCAATCCCTTTAAATACGTCAAGTTTCTAAATGAATTTTATTTGATTGTCAAGTTAAGGGACTATTTATACAATATACAATCCTTCTTATTTACCGAATTATATCCCATATGGTATATCATAATAATTAGGTTAAACTCATTTCATTGCTTAATTTTTCTCAAATCTATGACGTTTTCAAGCTAAGGGCAAATGCTTATTTCCCCTTGTATTACTAGCCATTAATGTTTTTTCCCCGTAGGCTTCCAGTTGTCGGTCCAGCGTGTCTCCATTTATCTTATTTAAATAGTGACATGGTAGAAAATTGTACATTTGGTCCTAGATATGACAAGCTATCTTAATTTTTGACGAAATTATTGGTTGAGAGTGTTATTGTAAAGTTCTCCTAAAGTATAGGGTGAATTTTGATCAAAGCTTTTTTTATTCACCTACAGTTTGGAGTGAAAATTATGACCGATCATATAACAATCCTCAAAACTTTTTACCAACTATGAATTATACAATTTTTAACTTTAATATTATAATACCGAAATCGAAAAGTTGTGTCATGCTAATAACACCTAAAATTTGAAATTAATTATAAAATTAAAAATAATTTTTTTTAGAGGATTTTAAAATAAATTTTAAAATGAGAATCTTTTGTTATTTTCAAATTGAGTCAGAGTAAAATCAGTGGTTTCACGTCAATTTAACCAAATTCCAATACATTAAACCAATCCAACAAATTAATTTGGTTCATCTATCCTCACTTTGTTGTCTCTTCCTTGTAATGGAAAAATCCAAAACAAAAAGGAATAATTTTTATCTTACATGAGAACCCATTAGACAGAAAGCTCTTAAAGTTGGATTCAGCCTTCACTAAAGAGCACCCAATAGACAAAAAGCTCCAATTTTTTTTCTTTTTTTTGTTCGAATCAAGTGAGTTGTGATGGTTTGATGTCGGGTTGAATTGTTCACAATGATTTGGCTCCAACTCTAAATGAAAATAATATAAAAGTGAATTTTAATTTTATGCATTATATTAATGTTAGGTTTGAAGTTTTTGCTGAAATTCTATCTCTAAAACTAGAAACTTCAAATTGTCTCCACTACACCTCCGAGCTACGCTGCCGACATGCACGCCACCATTGAATAGCTAGCATCGAGAATAAATCAATGCCACTAATTATGCTTCCATATGTTGCCGGAGCAGTTAACACTTGTCGGTCAAAGTTTATGATAATGTTCTCTCTTTAAAACCATATATATCTTTCAATTGTATTTTTTGAGACTTTTCCAATGAACGGATGTTGAAAGTAAGAACATATTATGAATTGTCACGTCAAGAATTTCGATTTGATATATTCGCTTGCCCTATTTATAGTCGAAAATGAAAATTGGGTTTTGGGTTTGGGCAATTTCAATTTTGGTCGTTATGAAAAAAATCAATTTGGTCCTTCCGGTCAAGTTTAGTTTGATATTTTAATTTTTTTTAAACAAAAAGACTAAAATATCTAACTGTCACAAAACAGAGTGGCTAAAAAAATAATATTGAAAAACAACTAACTAATTTGTCTAATTCACTAAAATATAAAGACTGAATTATAATTAACCCCAATTATATTCAGAGCAAAAGGTAAGGCTATATGGTTTTGCTCAAGGGCGAGTAGGGCTTAGTAATTAATGATTAACTACAATTTTAGTAATCGATTAATGAAAAATGTGTTCCGGTTACTGATTTTTGGTGATCGGTTCGGTAATTGTAATTGCCTAAAAAAGTAGAAACTTTTGCCATTCAAAAGATATAGATGTCTCATCCACTAGAAAATGCACGTCCAAACATTATATTTTGTCAATGACAATTAACTCCTATAAATAATGCATAAATTAAATTATACCTATTTATTCGATATGTAGTATCAAACACGATAGCATTTACAAAATTATCGTAGTCAATTTTTGATCTACTATCACGCCAAAAGAAATTCGACATTCTTCCTTGATCATCAAGTTGGACATCCAATAGAACATTTCACCTTCATTATTTGTTTTCATCTTGAAATATTGAACCAACTTTGGGAATCTCCAACCTTGATCAACTTATTTTTCTGCACATTAATGTAGTTATAACAATATTTCTTTGTAAATTCAAGATTTGAGGCACCACACCATTCTTTCTCTATTGTAAATAGGCATCAATTGTTCGAATACCAACATTTACTATTGATTGCGAAACAACTCTTTGACATTGGAAACTGAACATACAAATTTTAACCGATGTCTTTTAGAAGGCGATGCAAATAAATGATTGTGCTTATCAATAAAACGAATCACTTTTCACAATCCTTCTTTATCGACACTAAACCGAATCATTGCTTTGCAATCTGTTTTAGTTTATGCTCTATTGAAATTTGCCTCAGTTAATCGTTCATCGCGCTTTAATCCTTTGAACAATAATAGTCTTTTGTTATAATACTTTTTATTCCACTATAATAAGTCCGCTTTCCTTTTCTAACAGAAAATCCCTTGAGGAACCCATAATTGCAATACAATTCGTATGCTTCTTCCTCATTATGTACCATTTTTCCAAGTAATTGATCATTGGTTTCATCCTCTCTTTGAAATTCTTCATTTTCCATTCCTATATATTCTACTACCACTGATACTGTAATTGTGATAAAAACTTTAGATATAATAAATAAAAGCTGACATTGAAAAATTTAATAGTTGGCAAAATTGGTTGGGTCTACGGGTGAGGTGTAATAATTTCCAAGTAACTAAACCAAGCGTACCGAAATACCAAACTTTTCTGCCTAAACGACGTCGTTTGTCATAAGGAAAAATGTAACCTGAAAAACCTAGCGCAGCCAGGCGCCAGTCACTTCTTCTCCCTCCTGTGTTTTTTCCATTTGATTACTCTCCTGACGAACGATTACCTCCAGTCTCCAGCGCCGCCCATTACGACGGACACCACCACCACACACTGTCCATTGGCTTCAACCTCACCAAGGTAACTCTTATTTCTTCTGCTCTGGATTTTTAATGGGTAATTGATTCCTTTTTTTCTCCTTCTTCTAAGCTATTGTTTGCCAGCTATGTTGCTTAATTCTTTGTCTCTCCCTTTCTTTCTAAACCCTTTTAGACTGAAACTGATTGTTGTATTCATGCAATGCAATTTCTTAAATTCTTGGTGTGTTTGAACTCTTTGTTCGGGTGAATTTGAGATTTGAGCCGCTGATTTTGCTTTCTTTCTTCTACAGGAAGCTCTTTTGTTGCCACCACAATTGTCATGTTAATTGTTTGGTAGAAAAATAGGGCTAATGTAAGACTGCTTAGATGAAGGCTAGCTTGAATTATAGACTTGTAGTTTCATAGATTCTTGTTGGAACGTGAACAAAGTTTGTCGTAATTTTAATCTTCCTTTGGGACCGTGTTAGCGTTTGAATCTCTTAATTCTAGTTCCATTTCAGTGTTTCAACATAGATGTTCAAGAAAAAGGAAAAGAAATCAGTTTGTTTTTTTTATGCTTAATTTGGATATAGGGAAAGGAAAGCAACGGAAATATTTTAAAATTCTTTGTTTGGGAAAAAAATAAGAGAAGGGAAAGGAAATATAAAGAAATAAACCGTTATAATTTCTCTCCAATTTGAAGAGAACTGGAGGAAAAGGAAAAGAAATGAAGATGACTTTACTACAATAAGTTTTTTTTTTCTTTTATATATATTGGGGATGCTAAACAAAAATATTTAATTTCCATTCTTTTTCTCCTAAAAATTTTAATAATTCAAATAATGAAAAAGAAATAAAAGGAATATAATTTCTCTTCCCTATTTCCCCATCCAAACAAAGGTTTAAACATATAAATCTGGTTTAAGTTTGAATTTTTTTAGATTATATTTATGCTGAATTTCTGCTAAAAATTAGATTTTTATTATTCGTGGTTTGAACTGCAAACTGCCCGCAATTTCACAGTGCGGTTAACCTTCCTGCGGGGCGGTTTACCTCCATTTTGGTGCTCAGTCCTAGTCCCAGCTGCGGATATTTGGACATTCTATTAACCTACGAATAAAATTTTCTCTCTGTGCTCTTATTCTTCAGCGCCGCCGCCGCCGCCGCATCATACGTTACTGTAGTTTAAGAAGTTTACTAGTGCTGAAGGATGATAGCGGCAATATCATGGGTGCCCAAAGGGGTAGCGAAGGCTGTGCCGGCCGTGGCAGACCCGCCGTCCAAGGAGGAAATTGAAGAAATGATAAAGGCTGGTGCTTTAGAGAGAAGGTAATGTCTCCGTTATTTTGTTATATGATTGTTTTTTACTTGTAAGAATCGTATTACTAACTATAGTAGTTTTTTCATTTGTTTTACTTGCTTTCCATTTCCGTAGAAGACGAGTGGGTATTTTTTCCAGTTGGGTTTATATAATCATTATTGTCATACATGTTTACTTAAATTCTCAGTAAATTCCTGTTTCAACAATTATGTTTTGGTTTTATGACATCTAGTTTTTGTCATCTATTTGTAATTTGTTATGTTTGTAGACTAGATTATTGAATTATCTTGGTAAGAAGATTGATATGCTTTCATAATGATGTGAGCACACTCAAGAAATTTTTTATTCCTTATACAGTGGAGATAGTGGCAGTGAGGAAGATGATGATGAAAATATGGAAGTTGATAATTCCAAGCAAACTGATGAAGTAACCCATGCCTTAGCTGTAGCAGATGCACTTGGTAGAAATCCTAAGAAAAACAAGGAAACAACCAAATTTGATGACATAACGGATGGTTTGAAAGAACTGGACATGGATAATTATGATGAGGAGGATGAAGGTATTGCTAGATTGTCTCTGATTGTATTTCTCATTTTCATTTAATAACTGATTTGATAACAGTTAAGAGAATCCATACAGCCGACTCCAACTAGTTTGAGACTAAGGCTTTGTTGTTGTTGGATTTCCTCTTTATATTTCAAGAATTATAGGATTGTAGTCTTGTTGAAGGATTAAGATTCTTCGATAAATTTGTGTTGAGGATAGTGTCGTTGCACATGTTGATTATAGTTTCAGACTTATTTTAATGTAAAGTTGGCATTTACGACTCTAAGGGAAATTCAAATCAAAATGGGAATACAGCAACTGACATTAACATCCGTTTGCCTCAGGCATTGAGCTATTCAGCAAAGGACTGGGGGACCTTTACTACCCAAGCAATGAAATGGACCCATATCTGAAGGATAAAGATGTAAACTTTACTGCTTTCGTATATTTTGCTACCCTATCTTAGGTAGCTGATGGAGGACACGTTTTTGCAGGATGATGAAGATTCAGAAGAGCTTGAGGACATGACTATTAAACCCAAAGATGCAGTAATAGTTTGTGCACGAAATGATGATGAATTTAGTCACCTTGAGGCATGTAATTTTTGGTTGGAAATCTGTTTCTTTGTCTCTCTTTTCATCTCTTTACTAATATGATGAAGCAGTTGTCATATGTGAGCAGGTTTGGATATTTGAAGAATCAGAGGATGGTGATTCAAACATGTACGTTCACCATGATATTGCCTTGCCTGCATTCCCTCTATGCACTGCATGGCTTGATTGCCCAATTAAAGGAGAAGAAAAGGGTATGCTTGCTCCTGGTTTGCCATATCCAAATTTCTGTTCTTTATTCATGTTTTCTTGACATTCATAGTATATATTCATTAATTTAGACAAAAAAAGCGGCTGCAATCTCCTTGGAACTTATATTAAGGAGCCATCATATTGAGATGCTATTGGTTTGTATTTCCAGGAAATTTCATCGCTGTAGGCTCAATGGAACCTTCAATTGAGATATGGGATCTTGACATGGTATGTGGATCATTGATTTGAATCTCATGAAGACATATATCACAAGCTTATAAATTTTGAATATATTTGTAGAATCTCATATAGTTTCCCTATTCTCAGATTGATGAAGTGCAACCATCACTAACTTTAGGTGGTGTTGTTGAAGAGAAGAAAAAGGGGAAGAAGGTGTGCTCCTTCATTATTAAAAAATTTTGGTTTTTTGTCATTGGATTATTTATAATATTGCAAAATACTTCACTGTATGTGTTTTTTTTTTTTCATTTTTTTTTATGTTTGTTGTTATATGAATATTTACATATCTCCACTACATTTGTATGTAAATAATGTCTTCATGTTAGTGTTAAAATGATTTTAATAGGATGGATGATGAACTTACCTATTGAAGATCATCCTGTCATATCACATGGATCCATGACTTAAGGCAATACATTTACTTTTAACTTGTAATTCTTCTGTGCAACCATAAATTATGGAGCTTATTATAATTATATTTGAATTATGAATTTATCTTTGTTTGTTATTTACTTAATAGACATTTACTTTTAATACTAACAATTTATGTCAATCATAATTAACTGCAATGGGGGGAATGAGGAGCTGTAAATTGTCAACTTAACTCATTTCATGCTTGAAGTTGTACAACTTTCTATGATCAATATGTTATTTTAATCATAATGCTTGGATTTAAGTTTTGGATATTGTGGTTCCATCTCTATCTTTTTTTAGTGAACTCAAAAGACATTAATTACTTAAAGGATCCATTGGCAAAATTTTCTCTATGCTTGTATTTTTTACTAATTCTGCAACTTCCATTTCAGGCATCAACCAAGTTTGAAGAAGGCAGTCACACAGATTCTGTGCTTGGCCTTGCTTGGAACAAACATTACAGGTTTGTGAACTATGGGTCCGGTTTTTCCTTGCTTTTTTCCAATGCCTTTATAATTTTAATGCTCTGGTATTTATCAGTAAGTAACAATAATTGCAGGAACATCCTCGCTAGTGCGAGTGCTGACAGAAATGTCAAAATTTGGGATGTGGCTACTGGAAAGTGTGATATTACCATGGAGCATCACACTGATAAGGTAAAGAAGGCTCCTTTGATTATATTAGTTTTTCTTCCTGTTTAAATATGGTTCGGTTTGGTTCAGTGTTTAAGTAAAGAACTAATTTCATTTTGGTCAGTCGTGCTGCACCTCTCTAGCTGTAAATTTTCAACCCTCAAACATTCTTACCAGTTAGCATCTTGCTGGCTGTTGAGATTCATCTCTTAGCACTTTCACCTCTCCGCTGCGAAGTTTTGGCCCTGCTAGGGTTTGATTCCTATTTCTTCCATACATTTCAATTTCTGTGAACTGTATGTCATTATTTGCATTTTTTTTTTTATTTTCAAGCCATTCATTTCCATTTTGTATCATTAGACTTGAATTTCTGTACTAGCTTCTTCATATGATCCTGTCTAATTAGATTAACTACATATTTAATTTGCTCCAATGCAGATTTGAATCTAGTTTTCAAAGGAACCAAATTAGAACTAATTATAATGGTTTAGTTTGGTTAGGTTCTTAATTTCATTTTGGTCAGTTTTGCTGTATCCTTCAAACAGTTCAATTTGATTGGTTTTTCTGTTGGACCAAACCAAAATGATGTATTCCCTTAATATGAGACACTTGATGTCTAAACTCTGGTTGTCTTCCAATTTATCATATATGCTCGATCTTTAGAATGTCATCAGCAATCTCTCATAATTCAATATTGGCTTATTTTCATTATATGGATAAGTTCATTGCTAATTGATGCAAATCTTATTTCTAAAGATTTTAAGAGTAATTGAGAAGGTGAAAATTATATGGGTTTTTATTTGTCTTGTCCTAGTTACATTTGGATTGCTAGTCCAACAACATGTTCCAAGATTTATACAAGCTCTATCAACAGGTCTAGTTATTTTAAGGAACTGACTTTCCTAGTTATTTTAAGTATTCCGAGACTTAGTTATCATAATTATTTGAGAAGATTATAATTGAGAATGAGTTTCTGTTTCTCATAAGGGTCCGCTTTTTTTTCTAGTCATTCTTTCTGATTTTAAATCACTATTTTGGTGTCCAATAAATATTTTTTTTAGGAGGTTCTGAATTTCTTCACTATACAGGTTCAAGCAGTTGCATGGAATCATCACGAGCCACAAGTTCTTCTTAGTGGATCTTTTGATCATTCAGTAGTAATGGTAATAGAAGTTGTGCTTGTTCTACTTTCGGATAAGTTATAACAAACCTTAAGTGTAGAGCTCCCTTTTCAAATGACTAATTTAGCTTTCAAAATCTGGACCTTGTCTCTTTCTTGTTTGCTTTGAGATGCTTTATTTTAATTTTAAAATGGTCATGACTTGCAGAAGGATGGAAGAATACCTACACATCCTGGTTTTAAGTGGTCTGTTGCAGCTGATGTTGAAAGCTTGGCATGGGATCCCCATAATAATCACTCGTTTGTGGTGTGTGCTTCATCCTTTCTTGAGTAAAGCAAGCGCGGCTTTCTTGTCGTTTGGTCTTGCACCGAAATGAACTAATGTGAACTTTACTGTTCTATTAGGTGAGTCTGGAAGATGGTACAGTCCAAGGTTTTGATATCCGAACTGTGAAATCTAATTCAGATTCAGATTTGAAGCCAAGTTTTACTCTCCATGCACACAACAAAGCTGCTTGCTCAGTCTCTTATAATCCTGTGGTGCCTAATGTAATTCTCCTTCCTTTTGAATCTCAATTTTTGTCAGGGATTTTTGAATACTAACTGTATGTCCTTATTTTACAGCTTCTTGCAACAGGGTCTACAGATAAAATGGTACATTATTTTTTCCTTTTCTAATCGGCCTACTCATAGCTGGCAGTGTTTTGATTCTACAAATAATCACAATACTGCTCTCATATTGTGCAGGTAAAACTTTGGGATTTGTCAAACAACCAACCATCGTGTGTAGCATCGAAGAACCCGAAAGCAGTAAGTGATTTATCTTCAGTTTACACCTTAGAAAAACAGTGGAAAAATGACCTAGTTTTGGAAATTCAAGCATCTGATTGTCTTATTCTGTTTTGATTGAATGTAGGGTGGTATCTTTTCTATTTCTTTCTCAGAAGATAGCCCTTTCATGCTTGCTATTGGAGGTTCAAAGGGAAAACTAGAAGTGAGTGCATAAACTGTCGTATATATTCAATTTTCTGTCTATTATCATCTCTAATTCACATCTGACAAGTGATCATACAATATATATATTTTCATTGAAATTCGCAGGTCTGGGATACATTATCAGATTCTGGAATCTCCAAAAGATTTGGAAATTCCAGCAAGAATAGCTAACCTCATCCCGCGACTTAAATAATAGATAAAGATACTGCGTTTCGACGATGGGGAATCTGTAAATATCAAGGAATAGTGACTGGCGTTAACGCTTTTACGTTAGTTCTGAAATTTTGGATGAATGATGAGGCCCCCAAAGAAATCTCTTATTTGATATATTTGAGGAAATGTGTCTGCACCGATAGGCAAGAAAAGTGAAGGGGCTTACATAGATGTGTTCCTGGAAGGAATTTTGATAGGTTTTTTATTTTTGTGGTTTGGTAAAGGGCAAATTACGTTTGTTGGATACGATGTATTCTATTGGTTTATGTAGAACTTCATTTATCTATGCTTAATTTATGGAATTCATTTATAGTTTCTATTATTCCGAGTAGCCTTTTTTTTTAAGTGTTCACCAATGGCTCTTATCTTTTTGCATATTTGGATTAAGGACCTAAATGAAAATTTTTTTTTTAATACATTTAAGGTTTTATATAATAAAAGCTTAAATTTAATATATGCTGTATTATAATTTTTCATTAAGCTCCTCTTTTTTTTGACAAAATTTAGGTCCCTTAATCATAGAATGGCAATGGGAATGGAATAGGGAATTTTTAAAATGACTAACAACACCTTTTATTGTTATTGTTACATAATTAACTATAGAATGATTACGTTAAAAAAAAAATAACTATAGAATGATTAGAATTAATTATTTTATTTTATTTTATTTTTTAAGATGGATAAAGTTCTAAATCTAATTTTTTGAAAGAAAATTTATAAATCTATTAATTTTCACTTTTAAAAATTATGTTTTTAAAAAAAAATTATTTTAAAATTTTTTATTTAAGCAATACTTTTATTATTATATATATTTATTTCTAAAATAATTAATTAATTAAAAATAGTAAAAAATGTTCGACTCCCACCAAAACAAACTTCGGAACACAAGATCTGCAGCAAAAGAAACTTCCAATCCCCTCCTAGCTAAAAAATCAAACATCTGAACCCGAACCATAGAAAGAAAAACATCACTGAAATGTTGATCAAGATATTCTAGCAAACTACAGTAAAACTTCGATAAATTAATACCCGATAAATTAATATACTCGCTTAAATAATAATTTCTTCCGGTCCCGACGTGGGCTAAAGGGCTAAAATAATAATTTCGACTAAATGCATAAGATAATAGTTTTTTTAAAATTCCTTAAAGCCCAATAAAAATATAAATTAATAATCCATAAAATAAGTAAACAAATATAACATTACATTCATGATATAAAATTTATTTTTAGATATATATATATTTTTTGCATATTACGCTTTGCTAAAATATGCATTTAAAGTCACTTGTTTCTTTTTTGCTTGTGAACTAAATACAATTTCATCCTTAATTTTTTACAAGGCATGTACTTAGATTGATATATTCTTCTCATGTTGGAGCAAGTAATTTTTTAAGGTCTTGATTGCTAAAAAAATCTTGTTTGAAGAAACAATTGGTATAACACAACTTTCATCCGGATCTTCTTAATTGTCATCAGCTTCTATACCCATTACTCCCTGGATGATTTCATATCCATAGGTGATTCTATCACACTGTCATTTTCACTAGGATAATTCAAAAGTTGTTCAACATCATATTACACTTTGCTAAAATATGCATTTAAAGTCACTTATTTCTTTTTTGCTTGTGAACTAAATGCAATTTCATCCTTAATTTTTTGCAAGGCATGCATTTAGTTTGGTATATTCTTCTCATGTTGGAGCAAGTAATTTTTTAAGGTCTTGATTGCTAAAAAAGTCTCGTTTGAAGAAACATTTGGTATAATACAACTTTCATCTGGATCTTCTTAATTGTCATCAGCTTCTATACCCATCACTCCTGGATGATTTCATCATCCATATGTGATTCTATCACACTGTCATTTTCATTAGGATAATTCAAAAATCGTTCAACATCCATTGCATTTCTATAAATTAATAAAATATTAATTTATCGATAAATAAATATCCTCTCTTAAATAATATTTTTTCTTGGTCCCATTAGTATTATTTCATCGAAGTTTTACTGTAATTACAAAAATTGATTTGAACAAAATACTGATAAGCTCAAATGCAAAGTAATTTCAAGTCTGCTATGGTTCATATTAAAAAAAAAATGTTGCAGAGATTGAGGGAAAAAATAAAATACCTTCGTGCAGAGATACAAAGAGAGAGGAATAGGGAAGGACTTCCATTTTTTTGGTTTGGAAGAGAGGCGGCCCGGCAAGTGTTCTGGCGAGTTCTTTGAGCTCTGGACACGAGAGAGAGAGAGAGAGAGAGAGAGAGAGAGAGGAGAACAGGAAGGATTATCGTGAAAATCCCCTAAAAAATGACAAGGCCAGAAATGGCATTTTGGAAAATAACAAGGGCAATTTTGGACTTAGGTAAGCTGATTCCCTATCTCCCACCCCTGCGCCAGCGGAATAAGAATTCCTTATTCAAATCCTTTCGCATTTTTGTGCTTCGAATACGTAAAATCTCAACCTAAAATATCAAAAGAAGAATGGCGCTAAGGAAATTCTACAGCGAAATTAAGGGTTTGAAAGTGAAGGAGGTTCCTGGACACGTTAAACCAATGCTATCGATCGACAACGCCAAGAAATCGCTGCAGAGAGCTTTCGAAAATTACCGTGTAAAGTACATCGAGACTGATTCCGTCGATCCTCTCTACCATGTCTGCTTCGGCGGTATGGCCTTGTCCTACCTAGTTGCTCTTCCCAATGAACGCCGTCATCTCGAGCACCAACAGCACGCCAAGGAGCACGGCCACTGATCGATCGGTCCTTCGGTCTCTCAATGCTGGTATTCCTCATTTCTTGTTTCTTATGGGATTTTTACGTCTTGTTGTTCAGAAATAAAATTAGGGATGCTTCTATTTTCGAGAATGTGAATTTTAATTGCTTCCATGATGCACTTCTGATTTCCTCGTATGGAAATTGATTGATGGAATTTGTACAATTAATCACGTAAAGTAATTTGTTGAGGAAAGGAATTGCGAGTGGGTGTCTTGTTATATTTATTAAATTAACTAGTCAGTTTTCTTGGGTATCTGAATTAGGCTTGAAGAATGTTTGGTGCTAGATATACATATAATGCACCTGTTTTTTTTTTTAAAGGGTTTAGTGGCCTGAGGGTTTAGGAAGTATGGGAATCCCTAATTTTTTTGGGAAATCTTCACCAGTCTCTCCATACCACTTTTCCCATGATTACTCAATACTGTTTATTTGTATGTTGTTGTGGACATTGAATATTGTATATAAACTAGAGGTATATGAATGATTAATGAGGTTTTAAGATCTGTTAATTTTTTCTGTGGTTTGATTGATAAGTTGTGTTTGCTCAAAGTGGGAGCTTGGATGGACAGATTTTCGCATCTATTAGTTTTTAACTGTGATTTGCTTGTAAAATTTAAGCATTTAACATGATGTTCAGTTGCAAGGATATCTATGTAATTTTTATTTCCTAATTTTTTTTCCAGTTATCTGTTTGTGTGAATCTGGGGCGTTTGACTTTTACAGTCTGATATCTGAGTGAATTTGAATGTTTGTTGATTCAGTTTGTGAATACTCTTTTTCTTGTACAATGAGAACAAGCTGCATACTTGACAAAATAATGTATAAAATTAACATGAAATACTGAAGGAAGATCACTGAGATTGAAATACTTTAAAAGAATGATCTGAATTGTGGATGCCAATTTCTCAACAGGCACTTGCTAATTCTCTGAGCAGTGTATAAGAGTTGTTTTTCAGATTGACAGAAAATAAAAAATTGAAGTTGATCACATGGGAAAACTTGCTCATGGATGTCATTTACCGAGACAATAAAAAGAAGAATGATTGTCTACTAGATAGGCTTTCAAGACCATGTAATTTCATCTTGAAATGCATGATTGACCCAATCTGTGCTTTAAACTGTTGTTTGTTTGCATTTTAAAACTTGGTTATGCTATCACATGTTTTATATTTGTTTAATACTCATTGGAATTTTGTGACATTATGGTGCACAAAAAATTATCTTCTATTTGCTCTGTTTTTGGTCCTCCTGATTATTGCACATTTCCCATTGATCATGTATTTCTTATATTGTTTCTGTAAGTTGGAGCTCTTCACAAGTTTCTTTTTATTGGGATCTCACATTGGATAAGAGTGAGGAGGTTATAATCTTTATAAGACTGGACAATCCTCACCTGTCAATTCGGGTTTTCAGGTGAGTTAGGCTCAGATTCTATCATGGTATCAGAGCCTTTGTAGGCTTTTTGGCTCTGTTTGGAGAGCTTTCGAGAGCATTCGCTCTATTTCGGAAATCTGTTCATAGTATGGTGGTACTGTTCAGTCTAGGTCACCAACCTAGACTGCTTTGCTTTCATCACCGCCTCTTTAGGAAGAAGTGCAGGCCTCAGATCGGCGTGTCCCTGAAGTCCGGTGACCTAGATCTCGGCGAGTGGTGCTCATGCGCCATTTGAAGTTTTCCGGCAGAATCACGCGCCGGAGCGCGTGGATGGTCTTCCGGCGATCGGATTTCGTGTTCTGGTGTCGTTTTGGTGTGCTGTTTCTCATCCTGGTGGTCATTCTTCATTCCGACAGTCAAGTGCTAGGTTCTCTATTCTTGGTTCTCCTGTTTTGACATTCTGTTTGGTGTGGAGTTTTAGAAGCAGCCTTTGTTTTGTCAGTTTTGAGGTTGGTTTCTTATTTTGTGTGATTCCTGTCTGTGTTAGTAAGGTTTATTGTGACTTTAATTTACTAAAATGGGGGATAAGAAATCTGTTGTTGTGTCTGATGTGGTTCCTGTGACTTCAAAAATCACGGAACTTAAGCTTAATAAGTCTAATTATCAGAGCCTATCTCCTCCACCGATGGTGGGATGTTTGCCCCCAATGTTGAGACGGTTGTTCATGGTCGGCCTGTGGTGGGCGTTTGCAACCGTGGTGGGCCCAGTGGTAGGCATTTGCACCTGTAACAGGTGAGGGGGGTGTTGGAATCCCACATTAGATAGGAGTGAGGAGGTTATAGTCTTTATAAGACTGGGCAATGCTCACTTGTCAACTCGGGTTTTTAGGTGAGTTAGGCCCAAGATTCTATCACTTCTAAACCATCGTGGTATGTTCATTTTGGAATTTGAAATCTAAAGTAAGAATTGAACCGCTAGATGAATTTGGGCAAGGTGTGGTGGTTATTGAAGGTGTGCCTGAGGCTTGCAAGGCACATGGGGTGACTCCCTAGTGCTTCGAATCCTCAATGGTTTGTTGCCTAGATCAGGCACATGCCTAAACAGAAAGGCACACAATTATTAATGCCTCTAACAGAAAAGTGTGCTCCTGAAGAGGCATAGATGCATCCCTAGGTGCGTCTACATGATAATTTTTTCTTTGTACGAGTTCTTTTTTTTTTTCCGCCCATTAAATTCTTTCTAGTAATTAGGCTCCCTGGTAATAGTTTAGTTATTGGCTTTCCTCATATGTATACGAAGCTATATAACTTTAAAAAGAATGGACATATAAGGTTACAACTTGGTCAATGAATTAAGCTTGAGATTTGACTAGTTACGCAGATGTCATGAGCTGGCCATTTTTCGACGAGTTGATCTTCCTTTTTCTTTTTAAGATTTCGAACTCTGCAAACTTTTTCTTTCTTTTTCTTAATTTACTATTTCTTGTAATCTGGCTGACTTGGTTTGACTTTCCCATACGTAGGTTTTTTGAGACTGCTTGTCCTAGACCTTAAACTTTCCTTTTTCATTTTTATTATCTTAGGTTTACACCTATTGGACCCTGGCAAATTTTTTTTAAATAGTTCTCCCATACGTCAAACTTTCCTAGAAATATGATGTCATGGTATGACATTTCGAGTAAGCATTTCTAAAAGGTAAATCTATATGTGTTAACAAATTGCCGCCTATAGGAGGAGTTAGTCTCCAATTTCCATGCTACAGTCTGTAGGAATTGGATGTGATCAGTTATGGTATTACCTTGCCATCATTTTTTGTTATAATCAGGTCTCACTGGAATTGTGCCTGCTTCTTGCCCATTGAAATAACAATGGGGCAATGTGGGAGCTGTTATTTGATGTTTATTGTATGGAACAGCATGAACATTTAACAAACTGTTCATGATCAAACCTGTTTGGACCTCTGTAAATGTTTCTCTCAAACATCAGACATTCTTTGAAATATGATCATGTTTTGGTTTGAAAGCAATTCCAAAAGGTAAATTAGTATCTGTGAAGCTAATGCCATCTTATATGAATTAGGCAGTGTTAAATGTTACATTAGAACACCGCATATCATTGCCTTAATTGGATACAACTGCAACACATTTATTTGCTTTGCTGAATTCCCTACTTGTATATTTCATGAGATTGATATCTTTGCTACCTCTTTGCAGGATTTGGTAAACCTCCTGGGAGTTTCACAAACATTGAATTGGTTGATGTTCCATTTTACGTTTTTGGATATTGTAGGCAGGAAGATATCGACGATTGACAACATGATGTCATGAAATAAAAATAAATTTGCTTTTGGTTTCTGTTTTAAACTTGTGTGTTCTTGGCAGCATTCCAAGCAAAATCTCAGATCATAAATTAATTGAAATCATCATGTTTTAACCATGAGAATTTTTTTTTTTTTTTTGACAGAAGGAAGTGTAATTGAGATGTTTCCCAGAAGGCCCTAATAAATTCTAAAGTAGGCAATTTTCTGCTATATGCTGCATTTTTTGTTTCTTTCTAATTTTGGGAAGCAGTTGAACTTTTTACATGAATTTTGATAGTAATATGCCCATATTTACGTTACTATTTTTATTGTTAATTTATGTTATTGGTCCTATAACAATAAAGGTTAAAAATGTGTTGGGAAGGCAATTTTGAAGTTGAAGTAGCTTTTTTCTGCAGTTAAATTAAACCTCATTTACGAGATTTACCCATCTCTGAACAAAATCAGATACAATAGCATAAGCAACGTGTTATGTTGCTCCTACAAATATATACATCCATCCAATGCATAGAGCTCGCACAAAACAGTGCAGCACACAGAAAGACAGAAATGCATATTATTACTAAAAAATTACAATAGAAAATCTATATCCAATACTTAGCAATCAAACTAGTGGACTATTTAGAATGAACTTGGCTTTCGGATAGGCTGGAACAAGAATCCCAAATAATCTACTATTCGGTGACGAAATGCACCTTTTGTCGAAAAAATAACTCTTTGACAAAATGATCTGTTTGTCGAAAAGATAACTCTTTGAAAAAATAAAAATTTGTTTTTATTCTGAGAAATCGGTCCAAAAATCTTCTAGGTCTATCTCTCCTCTCTTCTTGCAGCTAAAAAAAAAAAAAAAACTAAGAAATTAATTTTGTAATATTAGATTAGCAAATATTGAATAGGTAATCATAAAAACCCAATTGATTGAAATATTCTCAATCTATTCTACTGTAAACACTTGCCAGTAATAAGGAACATAGATTGTTGGGAAGTAATTAATTATACAAATAAATGAACCACTTCTATGCATTTGGTAAAAAAATAAAAAAAAATAAAAAAACCTCTTCTAAACAAATTACTTGCACCAAAATAGTTTTTCAATTTTATATACTAATAAATTTCTAAAAGTATTATTACTATTTTTTTAAGAAATTCAAAATTTACTGAAATTAAAAAAAGAAAAAATCTAAATCTAGATCATATATTATTAATTAATTATTAATATAGTAACAAGGAAAATAATACTCTATGCAATATTCCAAGCAGCAATACCGTTGTTGTGTGGCGCTTCGGAAATAGCAAGAGCCCTTCTTCGTCAAATCATTCATTGAATTTCAATTGAAATCTCTTAATTGTTGCTGTTAGTCGCCTTATTGTTTTCCT
This sequence comes from Croton laevigatus, assembly GCA_949640765.1. Classification (NCBI taxonomy): domain Eukaryota; kingdom Viridiplantae; phylum Streptophyta; class Magnoliopsida; order Malpighiales; family Euphorbiaceae; genus Croton; species Croton laevigatus. Next base: position 22,246 of record CATIWJ010159800.1, on the reverse strand, counting down.
CCTCCTTTGAATTTCAACAATTTGGAGCCATTTTTTAACCTCCTCTATTTATACACTATTCGTGTAGTGTTTAATATTTCAGCTATACAACTTTTCAATTTCAACATCTTCTCAACCATTCTCCTATTTTATCAGGTACCCTTTCCTCTGATATTGCTGAATTCGGTCTCAATCTCTGATTTGTTTTGCCTTTAAAAAATTTCCTGTTCTTAATTTTAAGGAATCTATATGGGGCTTGTATTGATCTTCTGCTTGGGGAATTGCGGTTTCTAAAAGATTGATCCCTTTATTCATTGTTTTGGGTTTAGTTCTTAGTGCTTTTCCCCGTGATCATGGCGTATTTTGATTATTAAATCAACCTTTTTCGGTCTTGTTAAATCGCCCATTTTACTGACATTGGACTTCCACTAATTACTTCTGATACGATTCATCATTCTTGAATCATCTTCGGTTTCAAAATGTTCTTGAATAGGAAATTCATTGTATTTTACTCTGATTGCATTTTTATTTTGTACCTCTTAAATTTGTTGCTTTGTTTCTCCTCTTCTGTTGGAAAAGCTGGATGAAATAGCTACTTTGTTTCTAACTGAAGCGATGTTCTATTTGTTAAATATGCTCATATTAGTGCAAGTCTTTGTTTTTCAGGACTAGCAGCTTATGGGTTTAGATTTAAACATTAACAGAATTGTGACAACTATCTCTTTTCATTTTAATAATGTTGAGCTTAACTCATAATTTTTGTGTGCTAAGTCACAAATTCTTTAGATTTTGAAATGTTTGATGGAGAATGTCGAGTTTTTTCTTGCTTATAATTAGTCGTATATGCTTAGTTTTCTCTGCATTGCATTCAATGTCAACAGTGGAAGTTTCATCTGTAACAGATCAATATGCGAGGTGCTGTCCAGGAAGTGATACCTGCACAATCAGGCAAATCTGCTTTGTCGAAGACAGAGAATGGTTCTGTGCTAATTTCATCATTAAAGATGAAAAAGGGTGATGCATTATCAAATTGCAAAAATAATAAACAACAGTCAAAATCTCATTCAAAATCAATTCATGCAAATTTGCTTGAGAGGACAGGTACTCATCCTTCAAACCTGGGGATCAGGAGTAATAATACTACTAGTAAAAAAATGATTAGTAAAAAGATCCTGAAAAAAGCTCATGACAAGAAGTCCCCAAGAAAGATGGCTTCTCAAGAGTCAGGTGGCAAACATTCATTGACTATTTCTCCCCAGAATGAGGAAAAAGGAAGGGTTACCGCATTTAAAAAACTTAAAATGACAAAGAATATGAGACGCCAAAAAGGAAGGGTGGAGTTAGATGAACCGTTACGCTTGCAGAGGAGAGTAAGGTACCTTCTAATTAAAATGAAGCTGGAACAGAACCTCATAGATGCTTATTCTGGTGAAGGCTGGAAAGGTCAAAGGTATGACATTTCAATACAGCTCCATTTGAACAAAATGGTAGACCTCCTTTTTAATAAAGCCTTTAATTTCTCGATGCTTCATCTAAAAACAATAATCGTAGTAGTGGATATTTGATTTAAGGATTCTGTTTCTAGTTTAGTTAGAAGAAATCTTAGATATAATTGGCTTGTGTTATCACTATTTTGATACTTTCAGTTTTCTTTAATCTAAAGAAGCTGTGACCCCCTGCTCTTCTTGTCTTTCACGCACATCACTGGGAGTATTTTGTTTGACCATGTTCCCAAATTTAAAGCTATTTGAAATATTACGAGGATGTTCTGGTTTAAATCTCTGTTTATGGTTCTAAGAGACATTATGCTTTCAAATTATTGGTAGAGTACCATATAATCAAGATTTCAATCTGTGCTGTGAAGCAAGTGTAAACTATGAATTTATCAAAATGCACCATGGAAAGGCTACCTAGATGCAGTAGTTACATAGTTTGAGATACTATAGTAAATTCATAATTTCATCTTATTCCTTAGTAAATAACAAAACAGAAGTTTTACATGGTGGGCTCCAAGTTTGAAAGGAATCAGTGTGCCTTCTTCTGCTTATGCTGATCCTGTGTTGCCTTCGACAGCATGTTGTCCCTCTATACAACAACAACAAGCCTTAGTTTCAAACAAGTTGGGGTCGGCTGTATGGATCTTCCAACGGTTAACCTCACCGAGCATAATAATAGCAGTCATCACAAGCCTTAGATACTTTCCACGACATTGATTTTATGTCTCCATTCAAGGCTGTTATGAACCAAATCCGTATCGATATCTAAGACTCATAAATATATAGTTATTACCTCCTTCTAAACAGTCTTAGATCTTTCTTGACCCCTCTTGACCGCCACAACCATTAAGTTCTCACACTTACGGACTATCGCATGGGGAGGCCTCCATAAAACATGCCTATACCATCGAAGTCTACCTTCTCTCACTTTATCACTAACTTCCGCTATGTGGACTATCTCTTAAATATGAGCATTCTTAATTTTGTTCAACCTTGTATGGCTACACATCCTTCTTAACATTCTTATCTCCGTCACATTCATTTTATGGATATGTTGCCCCATTGGTGCTCAACATTCACTTCCATAGAGCATTGCTGGCTATACAATTGTCCGATAAAATTTAGCTTTTACCTTAAGGGGTTTTTGTCACAGAGAACCCCTGATGCACCCTTTCACTTCATCCACCTAACTTGTATTTTGTGTGCCGCATCTTCATCCAAATGTCATTCACATTGAAACACAGAACCCATATATTTAAATTGTTTGGATCTGGGGATTAAAACTCTATCCAATTTAACCTCTTGTTCTTGCTTCTTCCTTAAATTGAACTCACAGAGCATATATTCCGTTTTGCTTCTGCTTAATTTAAAACTCTTATCCTCAAGAGTTTTTCTCAACACATCCAACTTACAGCACCAAGGGACAACCTCCTGTAAGTTCCTAATTAACTCATCCATAACTAGGGTAAACAAATATGGTCTTATGGACGAACCTTGATGCAATCCAACGGCAATGGGAAAAATATTTGTACCTGATGATGTTAATATACTTGACACGGACTCCTTTCCTCTCCAAAACCCACCTTACTACTTTTCTTGGTACTCTATCATAGGCCTTCTCCAAATTAATAAACACCATGTGGAGATCTTTCTTCTTCTCTTAATACAATTCCATTAGTCTTCTTAGAAGAGAAATGGCTTCCATAATAGATCTCATTAGCATAAAACCAAATTGGTTCTCTGACACTCCCGTAATCTTTCTAAGTCTGTGTTCTACCCATAACTTCATTTTATGACTTATGAATTTGATAACCTAATAATTTGTACAGCTTTGGATGTCTCTTTTATTCTTATATATTGGCATCAGAGTACTCTTTCTCCATGCATTTGGCATCCTGTGTCCTTTCAATATAGCATTAAAGAGTTTAGTTAACCAGACAACTCCTGTCTCTCCAAGGCTCTTTCAAACCTCTATAGGGATGCCATCTGGACAATATGTTTTACCAACCTTCATGTGTTTCAAGGCTTCCTTTACTTCACTATATCTGATACGCCTATACCAACTGAGATTTCTATCTAATGCAGGATGATCTTAAAATCTTGTTCACGTTCAGAGTTGAATAGTTGGTGAAAATAGGCCCTCCATCTCTCCTTAATCTCATTATCCCTTGTCAAGACCCGCTGAGCTTCATCATTTATACATTTAACTTGACATAAGTCTCTGCTTTTCCTCTTTTGCAACTTTGCGAGTTTGTAGATGCCCTTCTCCCCCTCTTTAGTACCCAACTGTTGATGCGATCCTTCTAATGCTCTACCACGGGCTTCACTGTCTGCCCTCTTTGCTTCTTTCTTAGCTCTCTTATACTCCTCAAAGGCTTCATTGTCTGCCATATTTGGTAAATTTTTATACCACTCCCTCTTAGCCTTAGTAGCCTTTTTAACCTCATTCTACCGCCACGTGTCTTGGGGCCGAGGCCTTGACCCTTTAGAGACCCCGAGCATTTAACTTGCTACTTCCGTAATTCACCTTTCCATTTCCTGCCACGAGACTTCTGCACTAGCCTCCAGGTTCCAAACGCCCTCCTTTAGCAACTCCTCCATAAAGGTTCTTTGGGTTAAGTCTCTTAGTTTCCACTATCGTATCCTTGGTTCCACTGCTTTCTTTTCCTTCCTCCATTTACTCTTGGTCTTGACATCTAACACCATAATCCGATGTTGGGTTGTCAACGCTTCACCAGGAATACCTTGCAATCTTTGCACCTACTCTTATCCATCCTGTGAGTAAGTATAAAATATATCTGGCTTTGGATTTGAAAGTGATCAAATGTGACCCTTTTTCAAAACACGTGTTTGCTAGCACTAGATCATAAGCCACTGCAAATCCCAGAATGCTCTTCCCTCCTCATTCTTGGTCTCAAACCCATATCTATCATAAACACTGTCATAGCCATTACTGTCTTTACCAACATGCCCATTTAAGTCTCCTCTAATGAAAATTTGTTTATCATCAGGGATTCCTTGCATTAACTCATCTATCTTCTCCAAAAACTTATCCTTGGTAGCTCCATTTAGACCTATTTGAGGGACATATGCATTTATGACATTAATAGTATCATCTCCCCACACAAGCCTAATAGAAATAATTCCCCCCCCCACCCAAAAAAAAAAAAAAAATCTTTGCACCTTGTCTTTTAAGTTTAGGCTTAACAATAATTCTCAATCTGTTCTTGTTGGTTTCCAAACCACAATATTGTAGCTTATACCCTGAATTACCAATTTCTTTAGCTTTATTACTCTTCCACTTAGTTTCCTGCAAACAAACTATATCCACATTCCTTCTAGTATCAACAAGCTCTATGAACTTCCTTGACAATGTACCAATGTTCCAACTCCCTAACCTTAAGCGACTGCCCTAGACTAGCTTCTTTAGCCACATCAGTCCATGATGCGGTAGCCCTTTCTTGTCTGTCACCACATTCGGGGGCTGATGTGGCAGGACTAGCTTTTTTACCTATACCCCGTCCATGGCATGGAAACCCTTGCTCATACTTCACCACACCTAGTTGGAACCCCTTGCTCATTTAACACTATAACCGTGTGCCGATGTAGCGCGTGCCTAGGTGGGCACATCCCAACGATATAATGTTTGTTTAGGGGATCTATAGGAAGTTTGTTATGCTGGCCGCCAACCTACCGCAACCCTCCTCCTTTATCCGGGCTTGGGACCAGCTACACTACTCACATAGGTGGATTTATGTTGTCCCTCTATAGAACTGAAAATTTTACCTAAATGGTTGAACTTAGGCATGACAATGTCATATCTTAGGAAAACTGGCATGTAAAAAAATTTAGATTTTTTATTGTTGTATGAGTCAAAAGTAGGCATTTAGATGATCTTTTCTTGCACATACGCTAGGAGCTTCTGTATGGCTCAAAATTGTATGTATTGATGAAGTTTAATTTAGAATTCGTCTACTTCAAATATTTACTGTTCATAAATTTGGCTGGAGCTTATATATCATTAATATCAGCTAAACCAATAATATAACTGGAATGCTAGTGACTTTAAGATTAAAGGAAATTTCTTCTGAAAAAAAAAATTAGGTTGATCTTATTCACCCTTTACTTTAATGCAGTCGAGAGAAGATTCGGCCTGAAAAGGAACTGGTGAGAGCCAAGAAACAGATATTGAAGTGTAAGCTTGGAATACGTGATACGATTCACCAGTTGGACTCACTAAGTACAGTTGGGTGTATTGAAGACTCAGTCATGGCACCAGATGGATCTGTTTCCCATGAACATGTAAGTGCCCATAGCAAGTACCTTTATTAGTTCTGCATGAAGTTGGGACTTGAGAATATGTAACCTTTAATAGATGAATTGTTTTTATAAGAACAGAAGCTTAAAAATATGCAAGTGTATTTATGTTTTCTAATAGAGATGGATAGCTAGAGTTGTTTGTGCTAACTGTTATATTACCTCTGAGTACCTTGAATCAATGACTAGGTCATGAAATTGGCTCCAGACATAAGAGAATAATATGGTTACTTACTAGCCAATTTAAACAATTATTTGAAGTTCTGTCATGGAATATCAAATTTTAGATTTTCCAACTGTTCATCAGGGCATGAACCGGGCCAAAACTTATGCTGATAGAAGAATCTCGTTTGCTTTATTTTACTTGCATTATATTATTTTTTACATTTTCCACTTTTGTATCTAGATATTCTGTGCAAAGTGCAAGTCAAATGAAGTTTTCCCAGATAATGATATTGTACTTTGTGATGGGACGTGCAACTGTGCCTTCCACCAAAGATGCCTTGATCCTCCACTGAACACTGAAAACAGTAAGTTGTTTATGTTTACTTGAGAATTCGGTATTCTGAGATGTGAAACAACTGGTATCTTCTTAAGCCTCTTTGTTTTTCTTTTTGATATTTCAGTACCACCAGGAGATGAGGGATGGTATTGCAAATTTTGTGATTGTAGGATGGAAATTATTGAAAGCATTAATGCACATCTAGGGGCCGACTTCTCGATGGATAGCTCTTGGCAGGTTATTGTTTAATCTTCTAGAACCTTTCTTTCTGAAAAACTATAATGAAAAGGATAAATGGTTATTAATGTTTATTCTCTTAGGTAACAATAGTTTTTTAACCTTGAAATAGGATATTTTCAAAGAAGCAACTCTTCCTGATAGTGGAAGTATATTGTTAAATCCAGAAGAAGAATGGCCTTCAGATGATTCTGAAGATGATGATTATGATCCAGAAACAAGGGAAAACAGTATCAATGGAGCAGGCACTGATAATGATGCCTCAGATGATTATAGCAGTTCCAACAGCTTGGGTTGGTCTTCAGATGGTGAAGTTTTTTCAGGATCCAGGAAGTGGGAGATAGATAACACAGATTTTAGAAACCAGTCTATATATAGCAGTTTAGATTCTGATGAAACCAGTGATGGGGAAGTTATATGTGGCCGTAGACAGCGAAGAGCAGTTGACTACAAGAAGTTATATGATGTGAGTACCCAGAATTCTTGAAATCAAGCTTTTATCTGGCTGCCTTCTTTTTATTTTCGCAGTAAAATGAAAGAAAATGGCTATCAACAAATGGCTGTGTCTTTGTGTTAATTTTAAGCCTACAAATAGCCTCCATGCTTGCTTATGATATGTTCTGAGCGTACTTCACAATTGTTTTACTGCTTAACCTATTAGTAATTTTAAACTCAACTATATTAAGTTTGTTTCATCATTCCATCCTGTTTCATTTAAATGATCTACTGGGTCTTTTTATAACTTCTTCCATGTCATCTGAGCCCTGCACTTAATTTTATCTTAAAATTTCAGTTTTTTGTTGATCCATACTGAATATATCAAAATCCTTGAAATTTCTTTTTCTTTCTGCTGTTGCTCGCTAGGGAACTCCCATCTCCTCTCTAATGTGATGATTCAATATTCGTTTCCTATGCTTCAATTGCTTTTTATCATCGTCACTTTTGTGGTGTTGGTCTTCTCTGCATGTTGTTTCTTCACTGTCCACACTTATTGCCATTCATTAGAGTTGATGATTTTGGTCCAATGAAACATCTTCCCTGTCAAACACTCCCTTCACTTTAATCACTGAAGGCATGGTATATAATACCAAATGCTATGATTTATGTTGAATCTTAATTCTTATTGTTTGTTATAAAGTAAGCTCACATACCGACCAGATTGAATTATTTTACAGCAAAAGGTAGCTTAACTTCATATTCAACTTTTTTTGAAATTTATTATGGAATTTCTAGTGATGGATACTCATATTTTATTTTTGCAGCAATCTATTCCTTGGCAATTCAGACTAATGTCATGATTTTTCTCCTACTAGGAGATGTTTGGAAAGGATGCTCCTGCACATGAACAATTTAGTGAGGATGAAGATTGGGGTCCTGGAAAAAGAAAACGGAGAGAAAAGGAGTCAGATGCAGCCTGCACACTTATGGCTTTATATGTAAGTGAGAAAAAAAGTAAAAAAGTTGAAACAAATGAAGGGAAGAGGAAACATTCTCGAGACCCAGGAGTTAGAAGGCCTTGTTTCAGAATCCCACCTTCTGCAGTTGGGGTAGAATTTTTCAGTGCTTGTATATAATGTTTTGTTGGGGCCCTTTTTTTTTTTTTAATAAAAAAATTTTGACTTGTTTAAAATTTGGGTCAGTGCTCACGCTGTTCTTTTTTGTGGTCTCTCAGAAACTTCGCCAGGTTTTTGCAGAGAATGAACTGCCCTCTAGAACTGTCAAGGAAAACCTTTCAAAAGAGCTGGGGCTTGATCCTGGCAAGGTAAGAGCTCAACCTATCAAAGCCTTTATATGCACGAGGGTTTGGTACATGTTATTATAGTATTTTTTTTTTTGACTTTTATAACGACTTCAAAGTGGGAAATAGTACATGATGCAAATAATGCAATAAAAATGATTTTTATGAATGTTAAACTATCAGATTTTAATTTGGATCGAAGTGGGAAAGAGTCTGTGATGCAAATAATGCAATGAAAATGATATTTATGAATGCCAAACTAACAGATTTTAAGTTGGACTTTCATTTCATTCTCCACAGTCCATCTTCTGACATCTGAGATGTAATTTCAGGTCAGCAAATGGTTCAAGAATTCACGATATTTGGCTCTGAAAACCAGGAAGGTAATTACATTTTTGTGTATTTTAGAAATTTTCCTTGGGATGAAATTGGAGTTTGGGAGTACATTACATTTAAGTTGATAATTATCTTGCAGGCAGAGAGAGGCAAAGAAAATTCTAATCCTAAAATTCCTAGGGAACCCAGATTTGATGGTATGGAATTAAAGAATAACTCCTCAGAAACCCAAATGTGCACATCAGAGAATTTAAAACAGTTTCTTGAGAGGAAGGAATCAAAGTTGAAGAAAAATGAACTGAAAAGATATTCCATTGGATCACTTTCAGAAAGCAATGAGGTATTTGCAATGTTGTTTTAGTGCCTTTCTTTGCTCTTCTGTTTCTCCCTCATATTTGTTATTATCATATTCAGATTGGAGTTGGGTACGGTGATGATGTGAACTTGAAGAAGCTATTAAAATCAAAATCTAAGAGAGGAAAGAAAAGGGCAACCTCTGTTTCAGTACAGGAGGCAGAGGCCGAGGCCGAGGCCGAGATGGAGAGGCTGTGTAGAGCCAAAGTTAGGCTGCTGAATATGAAGCAGACATTGAATATGAGACTACAGAATGACAAATCAAAGAAATCGAATAGAAACAGATCACATCAGGATTCTGTTATTTTTGTACCCATAGCAGAGCTAAGAGAAAAAAATTGACTATTTTTTTTTTTCTTTCTTTCTAGCTTGTAAATATTTTTGTTTCTTCAATCTGTTGTAACCCGGTTACTGCTAATATGCGATGCTAGCATTGCATTTCTTCTTTTTTCCAAATCAGGAATATGGTTTCCTTTTCTTATTTTCTCCCCCCTAAAATGACATTGCTATAGCGCAGAGCGTATGAATCAACTTGTACAATACAGAAAATAGGGCCTCTTGAAACTTGGAACGACCAGTAAACAATCATTTATTTTTTGCTCTTTCAGAATGTGGACTTTGTATAACTAATTCCTTAAAAATGTTTTTTTGCCCACAACATAAAAACGAAAGAAAGATATTTATTGAACTACTTTAAACGATCAAGCTCTAGTTTTTAAACTTTTGTAAAATTCGTAATATGTTTACTGAATTTTCGAGCAAGGTTTTTTAAATTGTAAATGATTTCAAATTTCAAACTATGGTGAACACTCTGCTCAAATAAAAAAAGGATTTGTTAACAAAATGGGTAGGGAGGCTTACAAAAACATTGTTTAATTAATTAATTTTGTGATATATATTTTAACTTGTGGAGACATTTTAAATACATGCACGAAATCTAGTCATGCATAACAAAATTATTAAATTTTAGATGTGTGTTAAAAGAAAAACACAACTTTTATATTTTGTGCGGTACACAAAAATCAGTATAAACAATCATTAAATGTCGTTGGAAAACATTATTATTTCTCACATTGAAAACCAAAATCATTAATTTTGGGAGGAAAGTACGACTTGGAGGTATTTTGACGACTTTTTGATAAAAATTAATTATAGTTAAACTACTTTCTTAAACTACTGTAAAAGTCGTTTTTTTTTTTTTTCCTAAAATAAACAGAAGGGAGGAGTAAAATTTTCTTCTTTTGCTTGATAGTGAATAAATAAACTCTCTGCCGTGAAAAAGGACAATTGGTGTATTTATCCTATCCAGCTTCAAATTTCTCAATTGGGGTCCATAAAAGAAATGGATTAAAAATGAACAGCAACTGATGGTAGCAATAGAATTTGCCAATATAACATGCCCCCATTTAAGCAGCTGAAAAAACGCAATAATTCTCAACAATCCAAACATCTTTACTCTGATTTTCCTGTCTCTGCAATATTTTTTCTGGTACAGCCGAGATACACATCTCCATTTCAAAAATCGGGCCTATTTTTTCCTCTATGTACATAGAACTGTATCGATACATTCCAATTGAATAGCGTACTAGTACATCGGGCTACAATTAACTTCTTGTATTCGTCACATCCTCTACACTGTCCCTCAAATCATGGTTGTTGTTCTTGGCATTCTCTAGTTTTCGCCGGGCAGCAACTAATCGTGGTCTCAGCTACATAATATAATTCTGTGTTAGACAAGGAAATGAAACTACTGATAGTAAAGAAGAATGAAATAAGCTCAGATACAATCTCTATATACGTTGCTTACCATCTCAATATATTTTAGTTGCTTCAGAATTTCTTCTGTCTCTAGCTCCTGCACGAGGTATATAAAATAAAATTCAGTGAGAAGAAATTGAGAAAACCATTCAAAGGATACAATATGTTATGAATAGCATTTTATTTTTTGGAAGAGAGAACAATTTTTCATATTATTTTAACATTAGTTACAAGAACAAGTATGATTTTTCTGCACCAAGCTACCAAAAACATCCAATGAAGGATATTGGCTAACACCGGTAAACTAGATTTATCTGCTCAGCAATATAGGATGAACGAAAGCAAATCCGCTTACAGACCATCACATGGACACTGCAAGCAAGCTTCCAAGTCGGTTCCTTAAACTACAGAATATATAACCATCTCACTTGTATAAAGATGCAGACACAGATTGCTTGGGTCAAAGGAGACTAAAGAAATACATTGTGAGCAAATATTAGCCCTTGCGAAGATTAGGAGTGGGCGTTTGATTGGGTGGGTTTTGAAAAGAAACCGACCTTTTTTTAAAGAAAATGAACCCTTGGTTGAATATGAAAACTAAAATTTGACATGAGAAGTGCTCAATGCTTTTAAGATCTGTCAATTGCATAATTTTCCAGCAGCAGACTCAGGGTTTCCTACAACCAGATGGAATGACACAGTACAAGAATTTGAGCGCTGACAATTCATGTTCAATCTTCAACCATTTCATTTCCGGGGGAAGTACGTGTGAAGATCATAATTTCAGAAAAAAGAATTATCGCTGACCTTGTCCAAGCTCATAATAACAATTATAACAGAAATTTGAAAGAATACATTTAAACACATGTGATCCTCAAAAATAGAAGCATTCAGGCATGAGCTCTTGTTGTCTTATATCAAGATAAGCTAGTGAATTTTGATGCATACAAGCCACAAATCCAAATATGAAAAGATGAAGAAATATCATCCAGTGAGATTTTAACTTACCTGAGGTACGGCGCAATCAGCATGAAGTGGGTCCCAAAGGACACAGCAGAAGCACTCCCAGTCATCAGTTTGGACTTCAAACAGAGGAGCCCTATTATATCAAGAGAGAAATTAAGATTTTAGTCAACAATTTTTAATAACAAACACTAACTTAAATGCAAGATCAACTCAGACATGCTTGTTGCTCACAGACATGCATAAGTTAAAACAAGGTTAAAGCAAAGAGGAAAATAACCCCAACTTTATATGCATGAGATGTGAATATCATTTAAAAATACAAAAAACAAAGTAGGAAGGAAAATGACATTACATAAATTCGAAAAAGCAACTCATGTCAAGTTCTGTAGGACTTCTTTACAAAAACTAAAAAGGTGATATCTATTTAACTTCAAGAGAAAGGTTAGCATAAATTTACATCTGTCAAATCTGTGTAAAAAAGAAATCTCTGACTTCTAACGTAAAATTCACTAACTTGTAAATCATGTTTGTTCAAGTCAATAAGAGTGCATGACAATTGGTTGGCATGGGCAAGTTGAATCTTATACATGCACAAAAATGGATTTTTTTTTACACAGTTTACTCCTAACTAATAGCACAACATCCATGGAGCTAAAGACAACCAATCATTTAGCACAATGACAGAATACAAATACATAGGCCAGCTCCAAACTGTCAGTATCTATCCCTAAGGATAATAAAAATTCGTAAATCACAATGCCCTAAAGCCTATAATAAATTCGAACAAAAACAAATTAGCTCCAAAGCCAAAAGGACATTAGGCTGAGAGCAAAATAGAGTTACCTACCCACAACAAAATTGGAAAAATCTAACAAAACACTCTTACATAACAAAACTTCCAGAACAAAATGGTTAAAACAGATACATCCTAAAACCTGGACTTGTTTACTAAGTTGAAGTCAAAGAGAAAAAATATCTATTAATCAAGCACCTAAACTTGTTTGGAGAGCTTAACCATTGGAGAATCCATACAGCCGACCCCAACTTGTTTGAGACTAAGGCTTATTGTTATTGTTGTTGTTGTAATCAAGCGCCTAAACGCTATGCAATCTCCATTTTGGATAAAATTCCACCAAATATCAAATTGTCTCTCCAATTCACTTCTTAGATCTATATCTTAAGTTCATTGACTGCCATTTGCAAATTTCAAAATGCCTCAAATCACAAATTAACTGAAGCATAAGCTTAAATCGCCATTTGTTAGTGGAATAGTTAAAACAAAATCATGAACAAGAACTAGAACATAATGCAATAAGTAAATGATTCCCCATTAATAGGTCTGCATTCACAGGTCTACATATGACCCACAACCTAATACACCCGTAAAGAGCCAAATACGATGAATCATCTCCACAATACTAGCATCCTCTGCAAAATGAGAACAGAGAATATCATGTGAAATTACTTTCAAATAAATGGACAACAGAGAAAGGTAGAGGTATTATAGTTGCGTGCCTACAACCAAAAATACAAATCTCCCTGACACAAACTCTCTCCAAAGGAATTATCAAAGCTGGAAGGTCAAAGAGCCATACACCTTGGTCTTAGTTTATGGTAAACTTATTCTGTTTTACCAAATCAGGTTAAACAGTTAAATCTTCACATATCAGGAATCTTAAAACCGAAAGGGAAAAGCAAAGCTAGTACCTCACAGATTCACAAATGTCCAAAAAAATTCACCCTAGTGCGTCAACAACTTTTCAGGACCAAGAAGACCTTCGCACTTTTGCAATGAAAAATTTCAAGCCCCTCAATGAGATTCCCCACAATTTGAAAATTAATTTCACTTAGATGATGGCTTTTATTTTTGACATGGGTCTGAATGTCATATAAGAACCAAACACTAAGAGCTCACTTTTGAATCTATTATCTAAAATGAAGCAGATATTAACAGATATTACAGTAGAGTATTGAATATTGTCTATGCAAAATACATAGCCAGTTGCAAGTAGACTTTTAGCCTTCTTCAATTTAATTTTCTGAAGTTGACAAATTGCCTACGTGCCATTAGCAGTCATAATTCAAAATTGCACAAGAGTGTAATTTCTAGCACATTATAACATACATCAACATTTGTTAACAAATGTATAAGTTGTTCACACGCATCAAGCCTTCTTATCTATTTCCTAACCTTAAAACAATCATATTAACATCAAAATTTGATGCAACAACTAGAGGAGAAAAGGAATGACACACGATCAAACCCAAGAAGAATAAATAAGACGTAATCTAAAACTTTAGGAAAAAAAAAATTCTATCTAGAATCACAAGGTAAGAATTCTTGAATAGAAAACTTTGAAACTATTAAATAAAAACTAGATTACAGTGATGAGTTTGATAAGTATATAGAATACAAAGACCATGCTAAATGGGAGTCTTTAATTATTGAGCAAATAAAATAATAAGTCAACTAATGTAAGGAATACATAAAATCACTGATTAATAAAAACAAATTATTAACCCTAAATAATATACAATCTAGATAGAAAGTCTAATCAAATTAAGATATAAGAAAAAGAAGAATCATAGTCTAAATAGGAATACAACTACGGATCAGATATAATTTCAACTATTCATGAAGCATGGAATGACATTAGTTAAATTAGAACAACATAGTAAAATTGTAAACTAAAATTAAAAACACTTGCGCATGCGCTTATTGTGAAATGATCTTGAACAACCAATAAAGAAGATTTCGGGTGGGGCACTAACAAGCATATTTGAAACTTTGATTCTGATCGGATGCACATTTACTATAAACCAGAGGCACAATCACCCAAAAGAGAAATTAGTTCACCTGCGCCACTTTCCACATATGGATGCATCAGTATTGTCTCCTGTACCATCTACAACCTCTCTACACTGGAGCCAGTTGCCAATAGAGCAGAGTTTTGATTTGTTGGACTTCAGTTCCTACATCAGCACAAATGGCAGTTCTCCTCAGTATCCAAACAAGTCTATGGAAATAGAAACATAAGGGGAAAAAATTTGTGTGCAAATTGCTGCCTTACAGTAAAACAAAGAAAGTCTAATGGATCCATTTCCAAAGCCTCACCAAATGAATCCACATCTCTACATGAAAATTAAAAGGGCAAGTCAGAACAAGATAAAAGATAAGTGCAAATTTTTCATACAAGATCAATCTATCAGACACAGAAATGGAGGACTTTCCTTTCTTCTATAAAGCACAAAAACAAGTCAACAATATATGAGCACGTGAAGTTAAAAATTTGAGACTTAGTAATATTGTCTGAGAAAAACTCAATATAAACATGGTTATAATTTATGGGGAAAAAAAGCCTTCTCCTGATTATTCAATCAATTGCATGTTGTGTTGTTAAAAAAAAAGGCTTAGAAGTAATTTTCTGCTGATTTCCAATCAATCCTCCTTAATTTCTCTTTATTGCAAGGATCTAGGCTTTTTATAACTTAAGGTCCTAACCCCAAACAATCAAAAGGTAGCAAAATGAACGAATTTTTGAGAAGAATTCAAATCTCCACGTGATTTGTGTTACCTAGCGAAGTTCAATGAGCATAAATTTTCCACGGGACTTTTCGTTAGTCTTAAGAAAAGTTAACTAACACATACTGTGAAAAACTCAATATGAACATGGTTAAGTAATTTGTAAACACAAAACCTTCTACTGATTATGGATAGAGTTTAAGTAATTAGTAAACACAAAACATTCTACTGATTATTCGATCTCAATTGTGTTATGGTTGGGGGAAAAAAAGGCTTAAAAGTTATTTTTCTTCTGAGTTCCAATCAATCCTCCTTAATTCCTCTTTATTGCAAGGATCTAGGGCTTCTAACAACTTAAGGTCCCAACCCCAAATAATCAAAAGGTAGCAAAATGAACGAATTTTTCGAGAAGAATTAAGATCTCTACATGCTTTGTGTTACCTAGAGAAGTTCCATGAGCAGAAATTCCTTAAGTCATAACTTCACAACTAGATGTAACATATCCAATCCATTCGTACTTAGTTTAGGGCTATAAATGAGCCAATACGCTCGCGAACAGCTCGGAGCTCAGCTCGCTAAATGCCCGATCGAGTTCATTTGTTCCGTTAAACGAGCCGAGCTCAAGCTCCATAATCAAGCTCGTTTTTCTTCACTAGCTTGAGAACTGCTTCACAAATAGTATCGTTTAAGTGTTCCCGAACATGTTCGTGATTGAGCTCATATCGGTATAGTTTAATGTGTTCACGAACATATAATCAAAACAACGTAGTTTCATTATTAACCCTAAAAATAAAATATATAAATTATGTTCATGAGCTGAGCTCTAAACAAGCTTTCGAACCAAGCTTCTAATGAGCTATTGAGTCGAGCTACCAAACCGAACTTTCAAGCAGAGCTCTTAACGAAATACCAAGTCGAGCTCGAGCATCTTAAAATTTAAATGAGCTGAGCTCGAGCCTACTGAACCTTAAATGAGCTGAGCACGAACAACATACTATTCGGCTCGGCTCATTTACAGCCCTAACTTAGTTAATATTCTCTATTCACATTATTATATCAATAAAAAAATGACATTTATTAAGAAAACAAGAATGCATAA
This sequence comes from Croton laevigatus, assembly GCA_949640765.1. Lineage (NCBI taxonomy): Eukaryota > Viridiplantae > Streptophyta > Magnoliopsida > Malpighiales > Euphorbiaceae > Croton > Croton laevigatus. The sequence goes on along the minus strand of CATIWJ010159800.1, from coordinate 5,941 downwards.
AAAGAATGCTTACCAGGTATCATTTTATGCATAAACATTGCACATTTGCAATATGAGAAACTACTTGACTTAAACTTCACCCTGAGAAGCTCTAACTACATTAATAGTCTTATACTGCTAGGTTCCTCATTATTTCGAACAAGTTTTGGGCAATCTCACATGTTCCCATTTGATAGTTTACTTTTTCTTATTGTGCTAGAACTAGAGATCTAAGAGTACAGAAGCAGCAGATAGAATAATTTGTTCAAGAAGGTCTAAGGATCTAGCAATCAATTATCAAAGTTATGGAACACAAAGGTTACAAAAAAAAGATAGTTCCTTTTTAAACTCTTATCCTACGAGCCATAAAAAATATGGGGAAAATGAAGACAAATTGCAACTGCAGACTTTATTAACACATATGCTTGAAACGAATGTAACTCACTAAAAATATTCATCACTACCTTTCAAACTTCTCTCCAGAAAAAGCATTCTAGATGCTTTCTCATATAGTTTACAAATTTCACTAGTAAAATATCCAGAATTGGTAGGTCCCTTTCAATGAAAATGCTAGAAGGAAGTTTTCATCACAATGATGCCAAATAGACCCCAGTAACATACAGAACAGCTCATGTGAGTGATGCTCAATTCCTAGAGTTCATAATTCATTGATTACAATGGAGTCACATATTCTGCAGCCTATCCCTCAAATAACACAATTTACATTGGCCACAAAATGCAATACACCAGGTACACACCACATTCACATAAAGACTGGCAATCAACAGCAAAATTAAGCCCTAAAGCATAAAAACAGGAATAAACAATAATTAAGCACAAAGCAACGTGATCACCATGAACCTGAAAGATATTTTGGACTTCTAATTCTCGATAAATTCCAATAGTGTTGTGGAAACCATCAACATTATATTTATCACAATTTAAAACATAAATCTAGGATCTTCTGCAAGTTTTCAAGAAATCTATATGCATGATGATGAACACACCAAACAAACAGTGTTCATTCAAATTTTCTTCTACTATTTAGAGATGAAGTTTGCCGATGAGTGTAAGATGCAAATGTATATAACATAAATAGAAGTGACATATTCCTCAACAGCATTTGTTGGAAAGTATAAATTGTGGGGATTACCAAAAAGCACATACTTAGTGATTGGACCATTCCAGTCTGGAACCTCTGCTTGAAAACCTTTGCCAATTCGAACACCAGATGAATAAGATCCAACATCTCTTAACATCAAAGCAATGGGATTTAATTCATCTGTAGAAGAATTTCCACATATGTCCTTTTCACCAATCATATTAGGATATATTCTGGAAATTTTCTCCTTCAGAATTTTGCGACACTTCTTTGAACACGAATGACAAAACCACTCTTCAAGTGGTATTCTTTTTACTCGGGGATTGCAGCAAGACAAATGAAATGCCTCTTCACAATTATCACAAATTAGCATTTTAAGAGTAGATTCTGTATTAGAACAAACTTTGCATGGCCTAGAATTTTTGCTAGCACTACTATCACCAACACCTTCAACAGAAGTACGACTCCTACTAGGCCAAACTTCTTCAAGCGCTTCTTGGCTTCTAATTACAGTGAGGGATAAATCCTTTTCAGATTGATCTTCCCCAGGGACCTCTAGAATCATTGCACTGGATGATGAGCATTCGCCAGTTTCGTCTACCTCAGTCTGCATAGAAGCTGTAACAAGTTCCATATCTGACTTTGATGATGAGCAACTGTCATTTACACTGTCAACCTCCATGATTTTCTGGACGTTAGTTTTGGAAGCTTCAGTAGGACCCAATTCTTCGATCAGGGAACATCCATTAATAGATTCTGATATCAAAACATGAGAGGCCCCTTGCAATACTACATAAGGCATGAGAGAATGTCCAACAGTGTGCTCACCTTGAGAAAGTATGAGTCGCTCCTTAACTTGAAGAGAATGAGCATCAGAACTGATTGCAGAGACACAATCCTCTCCGCTCCTCTTCATGTTTTCAGGGGATCTTGCTGGCAAAATAGCAACAGAGTTTCCCCGTGGCTTCCTTCGTCTATACACACAATTAACTGCAGATTTCTTCTGTAGCTTCCTTCTCCTATATACAAAATTAGGTTGAGAACTTTCAGACATTGTGGCTGGAGTGGAGAGGCGAGGACTTGTCAAAGAACTCAACGGGTATGAAGAATCATCAATCTTTTTGTTTTCTTTGATTGATGCACAATTGAAGGAGGCAATGTGAGAACATTCGTGACATTTTGGACACATTTGGGAAATTTCAGTGGAAGATATCCAATCACAAATAAACTCTCCTGTGAGCCATTATATGTAAAATACAGCAGCTCCAGTTGGATTATACAGAGAACTCTATACCAACATTTTCATCTGAAATACATCTGCAATAAAATGCAGGACTGTTACCAAGCTACATATGTAAAAAGACAAATTGGACATCTTTTTGTTTCCAAGGTAACAAAAACCAATCCACAGTTGAATCTTGCATGAAATTACTCATAGAGACATGCCCAAATAAAGAAATTGAAAACCCACAAAACGTTAAGGCTTATAATTCCAATTGATCCTCAAACACAACTAAACTATGATGCAAATTACTTTCTTTTCTATGCCCTAAAAAATATGATCTTGAATATCTACGTGATTCAGTACATAACAAAAATTAGCAATATAAATATAGTACCTTTCGATCCCCCTTTGCGGAAACTGCTGAGCATCATTGGCGTTCTGGTGTAGAATACAAAGAATCCTTTGCTATTTCCCTACTCTAGCCTTTTTCTCTGGAAGCCCTACGAAAGAATGAAAGAAAAGGGAAACTATGGGAAATATATCAGTTGTTTGGTTATACAAAAGGGGAAATATATTTTGTTAAGAACTATGGGATTGTTTGTGTGTTAAAATGGGCATACAATGCCATTCCAAAAGGTATATGTCCCAAGGTGGTCTAATTTTAAAACTATTTATTAAAATGATTTTGGTGTCAATTTAAAATCTAAATCTCCTCCACCATCGACAAGATTTAGAACAATTACATTCACAATGAAAATTTGATGAAAAAAATGAAATAACAAATTCAATTTATAAAATATTATGTCGCTGAAAGACGATTTTAAATCTTCTTGCAGGAACAGATGATTCTACATAACTCATATGAACGGAAAGATAATAATAAACGAGAATCTGTAACTAAAGTCATGCACATGCACGTATAAAAAAAAATACATTAAATTGATTTACATGAAACCATCTTCCTATAGTTATATAACTTAAATCTTGTACTACTAATATAAAGTTTAATGCAACATTAGTTACCTTAATACCTTACAAAATCTTCTTCCTTTCCTTTGGTAGAAGATTTCAAACAAATAAGATAGGCAATGAAAGAATTTATGATCACCACACCATACATTCACATGAGTGCAAGGTTATTCATACACTAACATAAAAACAGAGTGAGCTAACAATAACTAAATGTGTTTGGTAAAAAAAAAAAAACTACATGTGGGAACAAGACCCTAACCGAATCGGTAAAAATGTTAGTCATCCCACCTTCGCAGTGGGAGTTTGATTTCCCATTTTCCCTCATCCCCTTGTACTTATGTTAAAAAAATAATGACATGTCTTTTCTTTTAAAAAGAGAAAATGTAGTACAGATAAAGAGGGAGGTGCTATAAAAATCTCACTTTCAAAATTATAGTTTCTTTGTTTGTGTTGATTGGAATCTAATGTTTTAGTTTGTATTATCTTAAGAGTTTATTCTACTAACAAGTTAAAATTGCAAAAAAAATTAAGGCAGGATGGAAGTTTACATATGCATAAACATGGCCAACACCTTTAAAATATCCCAACTTTGCGATTTCTTTGGTGAACACACTAAATTCAATTTTCTGTTGTCAACACCCCAGTTGACAAAATTCCTTCTATAGCACCTCATTGGACTACATTGCAAACTAAATTTATTGTTTGTGAACCCTTTTAAATTATGACATATTAACCATGATTAGAAAAGCTTCGTGATAGTGTGGAGAAGCTGAGACGAGTTCTGTTTCAATGGAATGTTGATTTCAATCGAACCATATTCAAGTTTAGAGTTCTTATAATAATACTCAAATTGGAGAAATTTTAATTAAAGCCTCTGTAATAATAATCCAAAGGGATTTCCTGTTTATCAAAGGAACGCGATAGGTAGAAGAACATCTCATGAAATTAAGAAATTATTTACTCGCAACGATTATTGAAGTTGAATTGGAGAATATTGAAGTGATGTCAGCTATTTCTAGCGATGAGGTTTATAAAACATGGTGGCACAACTGCGATTCTGTTAGGTGTTCTCACGAGCAAGATACGAATTAGTTTGTATCATCAAGCACAAAGAACCTTAGTCGCAGATTTCTCGATGCCTGTTATGGAATGTAAGGTTCTTTGGTTGATTTATTTTTGTGTATTTTTAGGTTTTTATATTTGTGTTGAACTAGTATTTTATCCGCGCGATGCGCGGCGGTGCATAATGTGTTGAACTTTATAGCACGTGGTGCATAATGTGTTGACCTTTGTATTATTTTTTTAATATAAACAAAATAGTAATGTTTGTGAAAAAAAATTTAAAATAAAATTATTAAAAATAGATTTAATAATGTATCATTCTAAATTCCTGAACACTTCTTTATAGACAACATTAACAGCTTCGTCTGTAATTTTCCCCTCGTCATTAAAAACTAAGATTTTCAATCATCGTCTGCTTGTGACCCTGGAAAGAGTAACATATAATTGGCCATGTGTAAAAATAGGTCTTTCAAAATACAATCCAACATGAGATAATGATTGTCTCTGACTCTTGTTTAGGGTTATGGCGAAAGACACCATGATTATATTCACTAAAATTGAAATCGAAATTTTCTCTTATAAGATCTTATTCATACGTGTTTATAGAAACAAATTTCCATAAATATTTCCTAAAATTTTCAATTAAGATATATTATTAATATTAATATTAATATTAATATTATTTTCTTTATATTTTATAATTAAAATACAATATTATATTAATATATTATTATTTATTTATTAATTAATTTAATTAAAATACAATGTTAATAATTTCTAATGATGATACATTATATTAATACTAATATTATTATAATTGTTACTTATTAATTTAGTAATTTAATAAAAACATAATTACCATTAAAAATTAAAAATATGTGAGTATTTTTTAACAATTTCAATATTCATATTCCCTTTTCTCTGTTCACACATTTATATGTTATCGATTATAGATTTAGAATTTTTGTTTTCTATTATATTTCTAGTCCTATTTTTCTATTTTTATCATATTTTGGATTACTTATCAAATAATAAAATAATTTTTTAAAAAAAATTAAAAAGCTAATCTAAAAATTACGGGGAAAACATTTGCAACCAAGTTTTGAAATTAATTAATTATATATTAATAAATCGTTTGTATATATAGATTAAAAAATTGACGTTAATTAACAATATTAATGATAATTCACGTTTTCTTTTAGGGAGACTAAAGGTTCAAGTTTTGGTTTAAAAAAAAAAAATACTAGTATATATTTACTAATCCAATACATCTATGGATTATTTTCACCAAATTCCTTTCTATACATGGATTAACTAAAACTCACGTTTATTTTTTAAACAATTAATATATACTACCTCCAATTTTTTCATTTCTTTACACCCTAAAAACACAAATACCAATACAACCCTACTTTCCACTAATACCAATACAAAATAATAATAAACAATTATCAACCATTTATAACACTTACTTTTTCACCAATACCAATACAAAAATAATAATAAATAATTAAACCTACTTACCCAAAAAGAAAACGTAAACAATTGAAAAAATTTGCCAAAAACGGAAACGTAAGCAATTGAAAAAACTGGAGGTAGTA